>JAWPHD010008957.1:0-109347 GCA_037043455.1 Cyrtodaria siliqua | reverse complement strand
GGTTACGGGTAGTGGGTCGGGTAGGTGGTAAGAATTCGGAAAAGTATAACTTAACTAAAGCTCCGAAACTTCCAGATATTCAGGAGTTTATGGGGATATTTGACTGACCTGACATTTCAGCAATAACCATTTGTGTTTTTTGAATCGTTTTGATTCGTGTAACAATTAAATACACGTGTAAAACCTTTGGTAAACAGTAAGTAAGGTCATTAATTGTACAAACTCGAATGACTTTAAACAAAGTATCAATGAATCTCACTGTAAAGGTTTAATACAAATTGAATTGAATGTTGTTTAAAGAGGCTCTACTAATACCTTAATGTTCATCAAATTTGAATGCTGTTTTACGTCATTTTTAGCACATGTTAAGCCAATATGACGATTTTTGTGGTAGAGGCAGACCACATTTTTCCTGGGTTGAACAGTACTGTACACCTCCCGCCATCGGTAATAATCGACACTTTCCCACTTTTTGAGCTGCCAGTGACATTCGAACCCGCAGCGGTGAAAGTCGAGCAAGTTTACAGAGCAACATCGTTAATCGCTCGACCACGGAGGCGTTACTAAATGTTATACACTTTACTTGTCATATAAACTTAAATCAGTCATAAAGAGAACTATGAAAAAGGTAAAAGGCACGTGTTCCTCCTCATGTAATACCCGTTATTGTTGAAAAACGGTCGACTGAAACGATTGTGTTTTTTGTTTGTTTTTCCTTCAGTATTCGTTTAACATAGGAATTCTTCCGAATATGTTTGTTGTTCAACTGAAGTGCATTAAGAATGTCTGAGGTAATCGTAAACAACTGAAATCGCCGGGAAATTTGTGTTGAGTAAGAGGCAGAACATCCTTTTATTATAGATTTTCTTTTTGACCATGAATACTGAATTACACAAAAATAATAAAAAGCATTTTTCGTTACAGAATACTCATAAAAATAGCAAAGTTTACATAAAAAGTGTATTAGTATTGAGTACTAGTATTTCATATTTTATATTGTAATCGTGGAGATTTAGGTAGCGCCTCTTTGACGGTTCATCATGAGACTGACACTGATTCGTTCTTTAAATTTCCAGACAGACTCTATTTAAGGGACAAACTGACATTACATAATATTTATTTCGTTTGAACGTAGTGAATAATAGATGAATTGTTTGCCTCATTAGGTAAGCAAAGTTGAGAAACGTAGAGAACATGTGGACCCGAAAACCCTTTCTACTTTGAAAAAGTCAGTTGTATAATTCTTAATTATCATGTATGTCCTGAACACAACCTATTTTCGTTTTAATTAACTATGACATACTATTATTACAGATCATGGTTATACAATATTAAATAAGTGCCATTTAATCAACTTGTGTCAAGGCGGACCTGATACAAGATTAGAGCAACAAAAGTCTCGTCTCAGACGTAATTTACTTGCAAAACATGAATTGTTCTGTCGCAGAAATTTGATTTGCTGCGATCAAATCATAATTGGAAATAACAGTAACCTGTAAATTACCTCCCACCTAGCTTTGTAAACAATCTCTCTGATTAATGTAACAAGCGGGTCGTGGTATTTGATATGTTTTGTGTTTACACACGTAACTTATTAGAAGATTTTTTTTAAAACAAATGTTACAAAAGTAATTTTCATTTCAAACAGTATGTTATTTAAATGCTTCCCTGTGTTATTTATTAAGAAGGAGTTTGCAATGGTTGATAATTGGGCATTTAAATGCATTCTGATTTAACGAAACAAGAATACAAATGAGTGTTTACCCTACCTTTTAAACCAATCAGATGGCGCAGAATTGCAAAAACTGACTACATTGATGCATGAAGAATATCTACCAGTACCCTTCGCAGATTATAGTGTGACCTTTCTAGAGAATATCGATAAAGGGCTATGGTAAACACTAAGCCGGATAGAGTCTATGAAGAGGATTCTTCACCATTCAGAGGTTCAACATTAAGAAACCGCTGTCGCTCGCTACCACGCCGTTTCGGTTATTTAATGGTAAAGATTTGTCTTCATAGGCTCTATCCTATACAATTTCAAAATGAATTCACCAAAACTGCAAAAAAATAAAAGCAGTATGAGTAAGAATGATTACATATAGCATATTTAACAAATATTGACCACTGAACGCAGGCTTGCACCATTTAACAACTTGCCAGTCAGATATATACTACTCAAAAATTTGATAAGGATCACTTTTATTCTTCCATATAATTTTATTAGAAATTAATTCACAATAACGATATTAATTTCATTGATATTTCAGCAATTCCACAATTTGATTCAATTCATGAGATCACATGACCATACACTGCCCTAAATAATTTCATGTAAAATAGAAATAATGCTATTTATTTCAGCAAGACATTACGAGGTACAAGTATTAACTTTCAAACCACATTAAACCCCTTCTCCAAGAAGCGAAAACGGGGTTGACTGGGGTATGAACTAAAACCTTTATTTCAGCTTAACAATGTTGAATACTGGAAATTATAACATTTAATAGGTAATTGTAAATCGCATTTATTCAGGAATAAAATGTTTTTAAACGTGTTTTATAGTCTAAATATCATTATAAAATTCTGCTAATATAAGCTTCCTCATCGCTTAATGGAGTTAAGGCGATACTTAGACGGCAAACAAGTGATCCTTAGCAAAGTAGCACAAAGTACTGTTTGTATCAAAATGTAACCTGAATGAATACTAAAAGGTTTGAAGGTAAACTTTTATTTGTCCATTTAATATGAAGGACCTATTTCTCAACCTTGAAAAGGCATGCAAATCTTGCTTATTTACTGCTAACATGCTGCATGACCGATTAGGTCAGGCTTATAAAGTTAGTTTTCTCTATGCAAATCATTTGTATATTGAATAGTATCTAGTGTTGTATAACAGTACTTATTGTTGACCGATTGACATCACAATCGGGAGTTTCTCGTTCCACCAATTCGCTTCTCACCAATTCGCTACTCACCAACTAGCTTCTCACAAATACGCTTTTCACCAATCTCGCTTCTCATCAATTTAACCACGGTTTGATTTCTCAATGAGAGGTCATTACTGTGTATACTTAAAAGGTCTCAAGCGACCCTTATTGTTTTACATTGTTTTTTTATTCAACCATGTTCAGCGACCATTTGTCTTAATAACAACATTTATACATATACTGAAAGGAAAAAGAAACGCATAATCAAAAGTTGCCTGTACTACACTATTATATAGACCTATTTCCACATAACATTCCAGATATATCTTAATGTGTTTTGTACAAAAAGATGCTACAACTAATTACAGAAAGGACAACTGTCATGTAGCAGACCCTTTAATCAAAGTATACTTTGTTACACGAAGTTCATAAATTTAAATTTTCGCTTGAAAAAGTCAAGCCATTTCAGAATTGTGTTTAATGCTAAGAGATTGCAACGTTTTAAGTCGAAGTTTGCTCACCGCATTCTGTCGTTAATGAAACTTTAAAGGCGTACCATTGTTCTCTGCTGTTTAAACCTTCTTTCCGAAAGGACAGGCCTAATTTTGCCCTGTACCATTCGATTAGCAGTAGCATATGAAACATATAATATATTGCGGAAATATCCATTATGCGGTTCTGTTTACTTTCAGTACATATCGATACACTTGCATTATATATGTGTGTGTGTGTGTATATCTAAGGAGTATAGTCCTTCCACCTACGATTATAGGCACAATGTCTGGACTTTTATCTGTGTGTTGCTGTGTGATGTGATGATATGTCTGCTTGAAGCAGCGAACTCAATGGTTTCTTTATAATGCTGCCACACTGGAATACCACGCCGTAGTAGACATGATACCCCCACCCACTAAGTCACATTATTCTGACACTGGTCAATCAGTCACTACCCATTATTTGCTCGTCAGGCATGGGTTACAATTGACTACTCCATTTTTAAAGTCTTTGGTATGACGCGGTCAGGGGACTCGAACCCACGACCTCCCGAATGCAAGGCAGACGCTATAACCACTACACCACAATGCTTTGGTCTTGCATTATATATCAAACAATGAATTACTTAAAATAACTCGAGAAGCATCATGACGTCATAGTTCCAAATTATCATTGATGGAATATTGATAAATAGCATTTAAAGTAAACAAATCACTACAAATGAATGCAAACTACTTTACTGGTCATATAAAGCATTATTGCCATTAAGGGTGCCCTCTGGTGAATATCAGAACAGTAAGCATTTTTAATTTCCCTGTTTTTTATGAAGACTAACATATTACTAGTTAGTTTCTGGAAAAATAATGATGGGTCGGTGATTTAACTTTTTCGCAAAATTAATCTTTAGTAATACACTCTCACAGTGTGGTTTTAAAGTCTGAATCAGCTGCAAATTTTTGTATGGCAACTTATATGTGTGTAGTGTGGTTTGCAGAACAGGTAACGATTTTCCGTCATTTTTAATGTAATAGTTCATACTTTAGGACGAAAAATTAAGGGTTGTGGTATATTTATCACCATCCGAAAAATTATTACATCCCTTGTCATTACCCCACCCAGTTTACTATAAATTGCATTTTTAAATTTGTGATCAATCAATTTTTCATGATAAAGGAACAGTAAACTTTTTGAGATATTTTGTCTACAGTATATACAAGGCCTGAGTTTTAGAATGAAAAAATAAAAATTGGGGGTCGGTGTGCATATAAGAAAGATATTCAATAAAAATTGAGAAACAAATGTGCTTTTTTAGATTTCGACGAGCTCTGACATATAACGGCATAGGTCTGTAACAAATAATAGGAACATTACTTTTTATTGCTGTCTCTGTATATCCTAACACATGTCTTTGTAATAAAGTTTAAATTAAGTGAATATCTTAAAGGTTTTTGAGAAATACCATCTTTTGTACCCCTACCCCCCCATTTTGGCTTATGTTAAAAATTGTCAATTTTGGGCACAAAATGTGAGGTCAAATTTTTTTTCTAAAAAATGTTCATTTTGTTTGCATTAAAATATCCCTATTGGGCATTAGTTTGTTACTGTATAATTATTTTTTCCAGATTTATTATAATTATTGAAATATAACAAATGTAAATTTCCGGAAGTGCAAAAATCCAAAACCTCAGCAGTGGCCACCCTTAAGTATACATATTTTTCATACAGTTGCTGCCATTTTTTCCCTATAAATCAGTTATTTTTCATTATATAAATATTCCATATATGGTCATTAGAACTGTGATGTCATAGCTCTCAAAATGGCGGCTTCCATATCCGTTTCAACAGAACCTTCAACTGATCATATCTTCTTTGTTTATCATCCGATTTTGATAAATTCTTTCACCTTTATTCATTTTTTTAGAACTCTCTATAATACAGATGGATTGGCTGTCGCTATATTTCCTGTAATAACAACATTTGTACATACTAGCATTATGCAACAATTAAGGAATTACTTAACTCGTGAAGCATCAATTTAGAATTTTCAAACCTATTTATAAATAGTTATAAAACATCAGAATTGGCTATCTGTTCACTGATTGGCGCATAAAATGGCAACAATTCAACAATGGGCGTAACATCTATCTGGGGTGATAATTGAAAAGCTCTGCATCTATACATCCATAAAACCAGAACGCAGTGCCGCGCAGAGTAGCACTATTTCTCCGAGAAGTTGCAGTACTGGCCATCTTCTATGTTCAACATTAACTGTCATTGATTTACAACTCAGATAAACCAGAATACAGGTTAGTGTGTTTTTGTTAATGATCACTGTCTTTTATTTGGTCATAATTTCTTTTGAATTAACGAATTTCTCATACAGTCGCCAAAGTCTTTTTTCAACTTTAAAGACAAATTTCAACTAATGTACCTCAACAAGGAAATATAAAAAGATCGGACAGAAACAGACACTTTTAGTGGTAAACAATATCTTTCTCTTCAAAATTGGATGAGAAATAAAAGTTGCACGTGCAATAATAGCATCTGCAATTAGGAAAACTATTTCTTTTTAGATTTTTTTTATCAAAAATGATTTTAATGTTTGATGAACGTAATTTGCGTGTATCTCTTTAACCGGCGCTTTTAAAATGGGAATACGTACACTGTCCCTGTTCTAAAGAAACCGAAATTAGTATATAGATACCGAAATTAGTACATAAATACCGAAATTAGTATATAAATACCGAAATTAGTATCCGATTGCACATTGAAATTGAAACATCATATTGATGAACCATATTTACTAGCATTTCATGTGTTTGTTTACATTATAAGTATATCGATCGCATTATATGTGTTTCAAACGCATCATGGCAAGACAGAGGTGTAAAATCGCCTCTGACCGAGAAAAAAACAGAGTTATGGTGGTAATATCAATTGGATGTCCTTCCTTCCCTAACTATAGAAATTACATTAAATATGACTGTTTTCACTAATATTTCATATTTTTTCATTTGATTAGTTTCAAGAAACTTTACTTATTTTCCAGTACATAAAAGTACTGAATAATGATTCGTTTTACTATGATTTTTCTAAGTTATTCCAACAATACAATTTCTCTCAAGTCTTAATTATAATCGTAAGAAGAAGGTGGACGCGCCATTCAACTATAATAAACATTCGTTATTTGAATTGTAAAGCTGAATAAAGAATACTGTATAACAAACATAGGAAAAATGGTCCTAAAGAAACCACGGCACCAAACGCAACGGCACCATACACCCGTCCGCACTAAACCACAAACACAGATCAAATTAAATGTACAGTGAGAAGGACAATTATGGAAAGCCGTAGGGCACCTCTGAAGTTATTCTTTTTTTTCACTATATTTCTATATGATTTTCTTCGGCGTATTTTTCTATAGTCGAGTTTTATTTATCATCTTCGATTAACTTCTGTACTACAAGAAAATCTTCGGCGTACATTCTTGCAACTTTCGCCGATCTTCGACGTAGATAATTTGCGTCGATGCGTTGCTATGGAAAGCCTCGGCTGCCTTCTGTTGACCTTTTGCATTTTGTGCAGTACGCTTTCTAAGTTGTCCTGTGCATTTTCTAAGTTGTTATGTGCATTTAGTAAGTTGTTATGTGCATTTAGTAGTTGTTATGTGCATTTCGTAAGTTGTTATGTGCATTTTCTAGGTTTTCATTTGCATTTTCTTAGTTGTCTTGTGCTTTTTCTAAGTTGTTATGTGCATTTTCTATGTTATCACGTGCATTTCGTAAGTTGTTATGTGCATTTCGTAGGTTGTTATGTGCATATTCTAAGTTGTCTTGTGCATTTTCTAAGTTGTTATGTGCATTTAGTAAGTTGTTATGTGCATTTAGTAGTTGTCTTGTGCATTTTCTAAGTTGTTATGTGCATTTAGTAAGTTGTTATGTGCATTTCGTAAGTTGTTATGTGCATTTTCTAGGTTTTCATTTGCATTTTCTTAGTTGTCTTGTGCATTTTCTAAGTTGTTATGTGCATTTCGTAGGTTGTTATGTGCATATTCGAAGTTGTCTTGTGCATTTTCTAAGTTGTTATGTGCATTTCGTAGGTTGTTATGTGCATATTCTAAGTTGTCATGTGCATTTCGTAAGTTGTTATGTGCATTTCGTAGGTTGTTATGTGCATATTCTAAGTTGTCTAGTGCATTTACTAAGTAGTTATGTGCATTTCGTAGTTGTTATGTGCATTTCGTAAGTTGTTATGTGCATTTCGTAAGTTGTTATGTGCATTTTCTAGGTTGTCATGTGCATTTTCTAAGTTTTCTTATGCATTTTCTAAGTTGTTATGTGCATTTTCTAAGTTGTCATGTGCATTTCGTAAGTTGTTATGTTCATTTCGTAGGTTGTTATGTGTATATTCTAAGTTGTCTTGTGCATTTTCTAAGTTATTATGTGCATTTCGTAGGTTGTTATGTGCATATGCTAAGTTGTCGTGTGCATTTCTAAGTTGTTATGTGCATTTCGTAGGTTGTTATGTGCATATTCTAAGTTGTCTTGTGCATTTTCTAAGTAGTTATGTGCATTTCGTAAGTTGTAACGTGCATTTCGTAGGTTGTTTATGTGCATTTTCTAGGTTGTTATGTGGATATTCTAAGTTGTCTTGTGCATTTTCTAAGTTGTTATGTGCATTTCGTAGGTTGTTATGTGCATATGCTAAGTTGTCTTGTGCATTTTCTAAGTTGTTATGTGCATTTTGTAGGTTGTTATGTGCATATTCTAAGTTGTCTTGTGCATTTTCTAAGTAGTTATGTGCATTTCGTAAGTTGTTACGTGCATTTCGTAGGTTGTTAAGTGCATATTCTAAGTTGTCTTGTGCATTTTCTAAGTTGTTATGTGCATTTCCTAGGTTGTTAAGTTGTCTAGTGCATTTACTAAGTTTTTGTGTGCATTTCGTAGGTTGTTATGTGCATATGCTTAGTTGTTTTGTGCATTTCGTAGGTTGTTATGTGCATATTATCCGTTGTCTTGTGCATTTTCTAAGTTGTCATGTGCATTTGCAGCAGATCATTATAATATGTGACACTTTAACATTGGTGTCTATGGGTAAAATAATTATTGTTAAAATACATTTTCTTGCATATCAGAGACATGTTGTGCGTTGACGCCGCAAGCTACAAACGTTTTGCATGTTTTCCTGCATACCGGATGTTGGCGAGCGTGAATTTTATCTCGACCCTAGGGTGAGATGGAAATATCTAGCCCCGGTAAAATGACGGATATCCTTGTCCGGTATGCAATAAATACTTATGCAAGTGTTGATATGTTCCAGTTATGAAAAAAGATAATACTTATCAAATCCAGAGAAAGCAACATATAATTAGGCCTCGAATAGATATTGGACATTTACATAATTATAATATACTAAAGGTGATTTGTATTAATAATTTTGCCACTGTAAATCATCGGCATCAGGATTACTCTAAATGATCAAGTATATTACATGTTAGCCTGGATTTTCAAGATCATAGACAGCAATGGTATGATGTATTGATGTCTATGCTAAGATCTAGTATATTTGAAGGTAAAACTGCAAAACAACGACTTGTTGAATATACATTTTACAATCATATTGTTTAGTCAAATATTGTTTTAAACACTCTTTACCCGTCGTTGGCCTGTCTGTGTCAGCGTTTTTGTGTGCGTCTAATTACCTTAACATCAATGTACCAGTTAATTATCAATTATATATGTCTCTTAGTGGTCCTTAGTAGTCCCTTAGTGGTCCCTAGTGATCTTTAGCGGTCCCTTAGTGGTCCTTAGTGGTACTTTGTGGTCCTTAGCGGTATTCAGTAGAATGATAACATTTACTGGTAAAAATTCTGCTGATTAGTCATGTATCCACGCAAAAGAGGTGTGAATCCCACATAATATCTGCCGATGTAATTTTTTCACACCTTTATTTTTTCCAATTTGCAATGTAACATGACATTTAATTAATTGGCAACCAAGTCTTAATTGCATATTTATTAAACCATTTGTATGATGTTACTCTATTGTTGTAACGGTGGATTATATTTCACGAATCAACAGTTGATCCCTTTGTTCGCCGTGTATATATAATTTCTTTATTTCTGTCTCATCATAGTACAAAACGTGAATGCATATTTATAATACAAAATTACCCACAAATTTAGTACTATGTCAATCTAAATGGAATTATAGGAGACAATACAAGTGTTAAATCAAGTGAGAAACACCATTTAACACAAATGAACAGAGTATTTCACATATTCAAACACATAAAGTGTGTACCGCCATTGTTAATCGAGACCTTTATGAAAGGCCATAACGATCAAACATCTAAAAGTGTAATAAAAGGTTATATTTAATCCACTGTTTCGTAATCAATAATAGCTAAAGGACATACATCAAACAATATATTAAAACATCATTTATTATCTCAAATCAGATTTGAAATAAACTGATTAACAACAGCTGTTCACTTTCCAAGATAAAGTAAGGCTTATACACAGAAATAAAATAATAATTATCACATTATTTACATATAAAACAATACGGGTACTTACATGAAGTAAATGTTAGTCTATTTATACAGAATATTTCCCATAGTTTATGGAAATGATAAGTTTCACGAGTACAGAACTCATGAACTGTTTATTAAACGCCAGGAGTTATTCGCGTATCAAAGGAAGTATAGGTTATCGTTTAATTATATTTTGAACGTTACGACGCGAAGCGGTGAGCAGCATTTAAGTTCGGTATAATTCGTTATAAACAATAAACCCCTTACAGGAAATTACGCTTACCCAGCCTCAAGATATCTAGAATTTGAGTTTGCGGATGGTGGGAGGGGAGGTTTTATACTTGACAACCAAAGAAATCAAGCTTTTTCACATTAAACATGTATCTTAACTGCTCACATTTTAGAGGGCGCAAATTATAGTTGAAACCCAAAGAAAAACATTCTCACACGAATTTACACTAGGTGCGCGATGGGTTTTGTTTGTGTGTGTGAGGTTTGTTGATGAGAAATAATGTATAGCTTAAACGTTTGTCTATGATCTTTCTTGTCGTTCCCTTAATGGTTTATTCTCTTACTGCTTAAGTCATTGAGTACATTCATTGTGGCTTTCTAGGCTATTGTTTTTTTGTATTATATTTACACGAGCATATTTGTGTTTTACTTATATTGCCTATTGATGCTGCCTTGTTGGTTAGAGATTAGATCATGGCGGGGATTTCTTTATTTACACTGTCCTGTTTTAATGGGATGACAGTAGGGTAAGTGTGAGGTTTGGTGCACTCTATAACCGGTTTAAACCCCCAGTGGCCTACTTTGCCACTGACCGTTCCAAGGCGGTAGCCCTATTGTCAACCCTTTTGTGTTTGTGATGTCGTTTGCATTTATTATTGCTTTTGCCTTCTTGTTTGTCTGTTTGCGTGTTTGTTTCTGTGTTTTGTAGTTGACTGTCCTCCTTGAATGCTACTTTCCCTGTCCGACCTTTTTATATTTCTCTTTTTGGTGTTATGTTAGGCGCACCATGTGATGAATTGGAACGTTTGCTCAAAGATGACTGCAACTTCTTAGAAATGTCTATCTATATACATGTATATTTAGTCTACTGTGGTCACAGCACAATGTTATATAATCGATATTACTACATGTTAAATATGATAAGATAAGAAGAAAATACATTAAAAAGTGCTATTATAAACGTCCAAGTGTTTTAAAATTCATAGAGCTAATGAAAACACGTAATAAGAAAGAGTTGTTTAATTTATCCTGGTTTATAAAAGAAGCATTTGATTATCGTAATGATTTATTGTTTCATCAAAACTAGGTTTATCCTCTAATGAAAACTATTATCAATTAATTATTGATGTTAATGCTTTTGTGATAATGAGAACAAAATTGTCCTTGGTGGTGGACCCTTTTACAGTTCGCCACTATGCTTTCCTCTTTAATTGTACGATGACCGGACAGGCTGTGGACCCTATGATGACGCCTACCTAAAGCCCATTGGGACGGTGGCGTTTGATGTTTGTCCATAATCTTTCTTGTCGTACCCTTAATGGTTTATTCTCTTACTGCTCTGGCTTCTGCCAAGTCATTGAGTACCTTCATTGTGGCTTTCTAGGCTATCGTTTTTTTGTATTATATTTACACCAGCATATTTGTGTTTTACATATATTGCCTATTGATGCTGCCTTGTTGGTTGGAGATTAGATCATGGCGGGGATTTCTTTATTTACACTGTCCTGTTTTAATGGGATGACAGTAGGGTAAGTGTGAGGTTTGGTGCCCCCTAGAACCGGTTTAAACTCCCAGTGGCCTACTTTGCCACTGACCGTTCCAAGGCGGTAGCCCTATTGTCAACAATTTGTGTTTGTGATGTCGTTTGCATTTATTATTGCTTTTGCCTTCTTGTTTGTCTGTTTGCGTGTTTGTTTCTGTGTTTTGTGGTTGACTGTCCTCCTTGAATGCTACTTTCCCTGTCCGATATTTTTATATTTCTTTTTAATTTAATATTTAATTTAATTTGCGTAAGTTAAAGTTCAGTGTCATTTCCACATATTTATTCAATTATTTAATATTTCAAATTATTCAATAATACTTTTTATATGAAACTAGTGAGCAAAATTATGTTTTTGTTGTTTGTTTGTTTTGTTTATTCTGTCACGAATATGTTTGCATATTGTATATGATGATAATCTTGTAAAGTTTAAATCAATAAAAAAATATCTGTCTGTCTGTTAAAATAAAAGTGTGTTGGGGCAAGGAAGTAAATGCCAGAAAGTACCTAAATGGGTTTGATTAATCTTCTAATGACCACCAATTACTGAAGTATGTTCTTTGTCATCTATATCTCTATATCTATGTATATATGTGTATATTAAAGGGAAATATATATATGTGTGTGTGTGTGTGTGTGTGTGTGTTACACATCTTACAAGACCCTTTCTGGAGCACTGGATCACGAAGGATTCCTGAAAAATGGGTATTTAAAAAGATAAATTTGAGACAAATTATCAACCAAACAGTGCCAAACAGTGCTTAAACCAAACAGTGCTTAAACCAACAAATTAGTAGGATTTTAAGCGAATTCGCTTACTGATACCGAAGTCGAAGTTATTACTACCGACCGCAACTTACAAGCACCGAAGAACGTGCAAGTACCGAAGTTAGTAGCACCGACACAAATTATCTACGTCGAAGTCGGCGAAAGTTGCAAGAATGTACGCCGAAAATTTTCTAGTACCGAAGTTAATCGAAGATGTTAAAAAACTTCGGCGATAGAAAAACACGCCGAAGAAAATCATATAAGTTTAACCTTATTTATTTTACATCGATTTTAACGAAAGCTCTATGAACTTATTTGAATCACTCTCGATGTCTTCCTGGGTAGAACCAGTACTAAGCAACGCAGATAAAGTATCTTGCTCAGGGACACAACGCATATGGCAATGACGGGAAACGAACCCACGACCTTTGGATCATGGGTCCAACTCTCTACCACAAGACCACAGCGCTCCACAAATCATATAGAAAATATAGTAAAAAAGGAAAAAATCTTTGAGGGTCCCCTGCGGCTTTCCATAGGCAATACACAACAGTGTTACCGACTTGGAACGGTCAGTGGGTAATATGGCCCACTGGTTTGCTTAAATCGATTGTAAATGTACAGAACATGGCTATTATCCTGTCTTCGGCGCTCAAATGGAAAAGTCAGTGTAAATAAAAGTACATCCCATCAAAAGGAAATCTCTATCAATAAAGTCCGCCTCAGAATTGTACTGCACAACCACGACAATTGCAGCCAAAGAGAAAGCCAATCTAGGGTACGACCAGAAAACCTGAGGGACGAAAGTTCTGTCATAATTTATTTTGAATTAACGAATTTCGTTCAGTCGTTGAAGGTTTTTTCAACTTTTCATTAAGAACTAATACATCAAAAAGTTGTGAAACAGACACTTTTATTGGTAAATAATAGCCTAATACTTTTCTCTTTAAAATCGGTTGAAAAAATAAAAGTTGCACGTGCATAATACTTTTTGACAGGGCATTTTAAATGCCAAATTTTGCTGCATTTAAAATTAGAAAAACTATTTCTTTTTAGATTTTTTTTATCCAAAATGTTTTTAATGTTATGATAAACGTAATTTTAGACATTGAACGTTTTATAGCAAACTATTAAGGCTAACTGAAGCTGTTTGAGATTTCTTAATTTGCTACTGTCCCAGCAAGACGGAATGTACCTGCACGGTAAAAACCCATCATAAAAGCATTTTAGCTGTAAATAGCTACTTGTCAACCAATTTTCAAAACTAAGTATTTTTATTTATTCCAGTTCCAATGATATAGTATACGTTGTGTGAGTATTATTAACAATTCTCATGTTAATATATGGGTTCGGTTGTGGTCCCAATGCATCGCTGTGTCATATTATGTTTGTGTATATATGTGTTTGTGGTGGGGGTGGGGATGACGGGTAGTGAGGCGGGTAAGTGGTAATAATTCAGAAAAGTATAACTTAGCTAAAGCTCCGAAACTTCCTGATATTCTGGAGTTTATGGGGATATTTGACTGACCTGACCTTTCAGCAATAACCATTTGTGTTTTTTGAATCGTTTTGATTCATGCGACAATTAAATACACGTGTAAAACCATTGGTTAACAGTAAGTAAGGTCATTAATTGTACAAACACGAATCCTTTTAAACAAAGTATCAATGAGTCTCACTGTAATGGTTTAATACGAATTGAATTGAATGTTGTTTAAAGAGGCTCTACCTATACCTTAATGTCCACCACATTTGAATGCTGTTTTACGTCATTTTTAGCACATGTTAAGCCAAATATGACGGTCGATTTGTGGTAGAGGCGATCAGGTTTACAGAGCAACATCGTTAATCGCTCGACCACGGAGGCGTTACCAAATGTTATACACTTTACTTAGTCATATAAACTTAAATCAGTCATAAAGAGGACTATGCAAAAGGTAAAATGCACGTGTTCCTCCTTATGTAATACCCTTTATTGTTGAAAAACGGTCGACTGAAACGATTCTTTTGACGGTTCATCATGAGTCGTTCTTTAAATTTCCAGACAGACTCTATTTAAGGGACAAACTGACATTACATAATATTTATTTCGTTTGAACGTAGTGAATAATAGATGAATTGTTTTTCCTCATTAGGTAAGCAAAGTTGAGAAACGTAGAGAACATGTGGACCCGAACACCCTTTCTACTTTGAAAAAGTCAGTTGTTAAAATTATAGATACCCGTATTAACTTCGGGAAGTCAAGAATTTCATAAGAAAACACTCGATGCTTTCACGTATTACCTCTTTGTCCATTTCTTCACTTAAGTTGATCGACGTGGAAGCAGACAACATTTTCATTCATTTGTACATATCCTTTGTATAACACTGTTACCATAATTTAAAGCTACAAATATGTTCTCCGACCCCATATTGACAAGGAGTCTGATCACGCCAGACAATTTCTAAAAGTACTCTATCGTAATATATTGACATGCCAAGCATTTTTTCGAGATAATCATGTCGTTGATTCTATTCCTAAATATTTCAAAAAATCAGAATGTCCTATAAAAAACCCAGTTAGGAATAATATTTTCATCTACGACAAAATAGTTTCTGACCTTGACATAGTAAATAACACTTCTAATGAATGTGAATGCTATAAATAAAGATAAAAATATCGGACAGGGAAAGCAGCATTCAAGGACGACAGTCAACCACAAAACACAAAAACAAACACGCAAACAGACAAACGAGAAGGCAAAAGTAATAAAAAATGCAAACGACATCACAAACACAAAAGGGTTGACAATAGGGCTACCACCTTGGAACGGTCAGTGGCAACAAAGGCCACTGGGGGTTTAAACCGGTTCTAGGGTGCACCAAACCTCACACTTACCCTACTGCCATCCCATTAAAACAGGACAGTGTAAATAAAGAAATCCCCGCCATGATATAATCTCTAACCAACAAGGCAGCATCAATAGGCAATATAAGTAAAACACAAATATGCTCGTGTAAATATAATACAAAAACACACAATAGCCTAGAAAGCCAAAATGAATGTACTCAATGTTGCTATGCCCCAGCAGATCATGTCATTACTTGTAATGTTGATATTGATAAACGTATTCGGCATTTGTTTTCTAAAGGTCCGAAGTATAGATTACCTTCAATTATCGATTTTAATGCGTGTCGTGCTGAGATAGCACAATACATTGAGGAATTTAGTATGACATGGTGTCGTAGAGAACATACGGACCCAAACTCTGAGGAATTTAGTATTAAATGGTGTCGTAGAGAACATACGGACCCAAACTCTGAGGAATTTAGTATGAAATGGTGTCGTAGAGAACATACGGACACAAACTCTGAGGAATTTAGTATGACATGGTGTCGTAGAGAACATACCGACCCAAACTCTCTTTCTACTTGGAGAAAGTCAATTCTTCATTTCTTTTTTAACAATTAACGTTTATAATCCTAACCCCTCTTCACTTTCTCCAAGACATAGGTTTTCGTTTCATAATTTAAAATCGGGAATTTAATAATTTTATAATGAATTTGTTTGAGTTCCTGTTGATAAAGCAGCTAGTAAAATTATTGTTTGACGCCTATATTATATAGTTCAATGTTTTATCTCTGGAATTCGGTAGCACTAATTCGTATACTCCAGTCCAATTTACTGAGTTGTTGTTTCCATACATATCCCATCGGTGCACTACGTTCAAGGCTGGGGTAGACGAAAGCAAAACAAACTCCCAACTATGTACTGGATGTGATTAAAATTATAAAAAGAACAGTATTCAAACAAAATACAATGAATAGTTACATTTTAAACTGGAAATACACAATAAAACAGGGGAAATGTATTAAATTCGTCGCTTCTGCGATTTTCGGTCGTTTTTTGCACGAATTCTGTGTTGTTTTACTGCATGAGGTCTGTGTTGTAATTGTGACAATTAATGATTGATTTGTTATGATTATTTAAACTCTTTTATTTACCTTATCATTTCTTAAATAAAATAGTAATAAATCGAGTCTTGTTTGAACGGAGACAGTAGATATACTATTATGAATAAAGTCCTGGTTTGAATTACATGCTTTATTACAAAAGTGATCGTCAATATTTTGCTGATTAAAATATCAAAAGGGACATCTCAAATTTGTTCTCCGTGATAATTTACCGAGTTGCAAGAGGGTTCGTCTACATTCAAGTTCGTCTACTTTATCTTATGAAAAAGGATGAATAAATTATGTTTGTTAAAATCAGAGACGTAATACCACACAGGACATCAGGTTAAATTAAATTAATTGTTTTTTTATCACACGACCTGTTCAAATTAAATTGATTGATTGATTCTGTGTGTAGTTTTTCTTGTATAATAGATGTAGGATTTAACAATATAATGACATAAAGTCATTTGCATGCTCGTCTCCATCTATGTACTTTTTTGGGGTTAACAAAAGTATTGTAACAGGTAAAAAACACCGGTACGCACCAATAAGGTATATTTATGGTTAATGCCGTTCAGTCATTGTAATGACGGTATCTACTTGTAACAGTGAGCTTAATGCTCATCTTTACAGTGCTGTCACTGGACTACCACGCCTGAATCAGACTACAAACACATATAGCACTACCCTTTACATAGGCACTATAAAATATAAAAGTTAAATATTTTTCACCGAAATTTTTACACCAGAGTCGGTATTTTATCGATTTTATTAAATCATAGACCTACATCCACTGGATTCGAAACATGTCTTAAAGGGAATATAGCGACATAGGCAAACATCATTATTATTGAGAGTTCTAAAAAACTTGAATAAGAGTGAAAGAATTATCAAAATCGGATGCTAAACAAAGAAGATATGATCATTTGAAGTTTTTGTTGGAGCGGATATGGAAGCGGCCATTTTGAGAGCTATGACATCATTGTTCTAAATGACCATAAATAGAATATTTATAAATATGAAAATTTATCGATTTATAGAGAAAAAATTACAGCAACTGTATGAAAAATATCATAGATCTACATACTCTGGATTCGAAACATATCGTAAATCCAATTTATCCGCCGAATAATAATTTACCCATGAATACTTGCGCGTACATGTAAGGGTTTTTCGCGCATGCACGTTGCGCTAAGTTACGCATCGTCTTACGAATGTATCAAATCTAAGAAAACATAGTATACATATCATTGTTAATTTATTTGTTTTGGGAAAATTCTTTAAGATAGCTGGCTATTTCAAAGACGAGTTTTGTTTTAGCTTTTACTAAAAACGAACTAAATAACAAAAAATACGTTCGTTTGACCGTATGTGAAACTGCGACAGTGACGTGACTCGGCAAATTAAAATATATATACATATTGTTGCTGATTTGTTTATTTTGAGGAAAGTTTTAAAGTTAGCTGGCTAATTCAAAGACACGCTAAGAGTTAATTATTTTTTCTATAAAGTGGTGTCTGTTTTAGCTTTACTAAAAACGAACTAAATAACAAAATATCCGTTCGTTTATCCGTAATAATTCGATATATATATTCAGATCGTTGCTGATTTGTTGCTCTTGGGAAATGTATTTAAGCTAGCTGAGAGATTATTCTTTATTCTATAAAGTGACTTCTGTTTCAACTTTAATAAACGAAATAAATAAGATGATCGTATGTGAAAATGCGACAATAATCATGTGACTCGACAAATTGTACATATACATGCATAATGATACATGTAATTACATGAGTTAGCTGCCTCATTAGATAACTCGACTTGATTTTGGCTTCAATTGTGTTAATATTGTTATGTTCAATCACAGGTATATTAGGTATTTGTTTCAATAAATTTAGTGGTATATTGTTCCATATTGCACGCCTGGCCTTCTAATTCACACTGTTCGGTACCGAATATACAGTACGGTCGACGTGTCTGTGCCGGCATTTGTATTTTGATACAATTCAGTTTTGTCAACACGTGTGCCAATAAACAGGATGCAATAATCGGTGGAATGCTTTCCTTTTTTGTTATAACACCCTTCCACCCCTAATAAGTCAGACGTGTCATACCGAATATACAAGGTATTTCGGCATATTGTCCTCTTAACAATCATTATGCTGCTCTCACACAGTGGCGAATATGGTGGCGAATGGGCTTACGAATGCAATTCGCCACCAATTCGCAATGATCACAAGGTGATCGCCAGACATTCGTAGGTGTTAGTAAGCATTCGCGGTCGTTCATGTGGTGTTGCGAATATTAGGAACATGCTCCTAAAATTCGCCAGGAAAGCATATTCCCATTGCTTTCGCAACATTTTCGTAAGCAATCGCAAGCCATTCTTATTGATGGCAAGGCATTTGTAGTGATTGTAAGACATCATTTGTAGGGTTTGCTAGCATTCGTCATGCCCCTGGGCATGCTGAGGGATAAAAACTTGACTTTTAACAAACTTAAAACTTGACTTTCTGAAGAAGAAGTTGACTCGGCGGAGTCGGCGAATAAGTGACAAAGAGAAACATTGGCAATGGGTATATGCAATTAGCCAAGCATGCGTTGAATAGTCGTTTCATTCGTAAGGCGTTCGCAAGCATTCGCAAGATTCGCAACGGCATTCGTAAGCATTCATAACATTCGCAAGAAATTCGGCAAATTGATTGTTAAGTAATCGTAAGGTTCGTAAGAAATTCGCAAGGATTTGCAAGGGTTCGTAAGAATTTCGGAAGCATTCATAAGGCCTCACTTTTTTCAGTATTTCTCCAGGCCAATCTTATCATTTTAGGCGAATTTGACGCGAATTTCAAATTTTCATATTCGCAAGGATATTCTTCATTGTGTGAGAGAGCCATTAGAAGGGCGGTAACACATATAATCAAAGGGTTGTCTTGTGGTTCAAATAACAGGATGTTGGTGATCGATATAATATTTCTGTTTTATTGCACGCAAGTATCCAAAAGTCAAACGTGTCATGCCGAATACACAGATATCGCGTCGTTCACATAATTATAAAACACGTACATCATAACTGAAGTTACACAATAATGGCAATACAAAGAAATAATTAATTTGAATATAGTACCGTAAATAAAACAGTAGTTTGATTTCTTAAAATGTGTATACATTTTTATGAAAAATACTCGAGATTTCTTTTGATGAATTTTCAACCGATTTCAACTGTGTAATTTGAGAACAAATCAAAGGCTATACAGAAATCCAAGGCCATAAACCAGATCTTCACAATAATGGCAATATGGCAATACAAAAGTATAATTATTTTGAATATCGAAACATAAATAAAACAGTAGTTTGACTTCTTATTTTTTATAAAAAAATACTCGAGATTTTTTAAATGAATTTTCAACCAATTTCAACTGTGTAATTTGAGAACAAAACAAAGACTATACAGAAATCCAAGGACATAAACCAGATCTACACAATAATGGCATTAAAGGGAGTACATCAAGATTTTTCTAGAAATATCTTAAATTATAAAAATGTTCCTATTCATGATAAAACACATATCCATCAAAATATGATGTTCAAACCATATTGTTAAGGTTTAAACTTCGAATACACCATATAGCCAGGACGGAATCGGGCATACAATGCTGAAATTAACCCTGGTGCGTAACCTAGGATAGCATGTATTACTGTACAGAATGAATTTCCTTTTAACTAAGGGGTCATTTTTAGGATCATTCATTATGTTTAGGCGCTTTAAAATAGAAGATATCATTATTTGTCAATTTTAAGTCGGACCCCTAGACCACTTTGAAAAGCCTGATGTACTCCCTTTAAGAAGGAATACTTATTTTGAATATCGTACCGTAAATGAAAGAGGAGTTACATTTCTAGAAATGTGCATTTTCGATTCAAGCCGAAAACTGTAGAAGAAAAAAATCAACACAGCTAGCGAGTGTATTTTCGCCGTTAAAATCCAAGTTATATTATGAATTCCATAATTTTTTCAATAAATTAAAAACAATACATGCATATTTAAATTACTTAGCTCGATATTTGAAATAGATCACGTAGTACAATGTTAATAATTCAGTTTGATGTCATCATTAACTCATTTCAGGATAATCGATCGCGTCAAAAATGGTCACCGCGCACCTGGTATCCCGTTGTTTACCGCAGAGTAATCAGGGAACCAGCTTATTCGCCATTCGGCGGATAAATCGAGAATTAACAAGGGGCGTATAGGCAGTTTCATATTCAGGGCACCTGTATATCCATGAAAATATGTAATACTTAATGGCAATAATGCTTTATATGACCAGTAAAACAAATTGCATTCATTTGTAATGATTTTCTTTGTTTTAAATGATATTTATCAATATTCCATATATGTTTATATGGAACTACGACGTCATAGTTCTCAAAATGGCGGCGCCCATATCCGTTTTAAATCAACCTTTAAATGGTCATATCGTTTTTGTTTACCATCCGATTTTGATAATTCGTTCACCTTTTTCTAAGTGTTTCAGAACTCTCAATAATAGAGCATCTTTGATTGTGTCGCTACATTCCCTTTAAATCCAGTTTATCCGATGAATAATAATTTACCCATAACTATTTGCCTGTACCGGTAAGGGTTTATTCGTGCATGCGTGTTGCACTAAATTATGCACCATTTTACGAATTGATCAAATTAATGTAAGAAAATGTAATATACATATCGTTGTTAATATATTTGTTTTGAGAATAGTACATAAGTTAGATGGATCATTTAAAGATGATATGAAAGATAATTCTTTGTTGTTGATAGCGATGTCTGTTTAGCTTTAATATATACAATCCTAATCACTAAATATCCTTTCGTTTGATCATATGCGAACTGCAACAGTGACGTGAATGTTGTAAAAACAAATTAGTGTTATTTGATATGTAAGGCTAGCATATATTATTTGCAAAAATGAGATATAGGGTCCTATAGAAACCACAGCGTCCGAACGCAATGGCATCGTAGGTCCGTACTGTCCTGCAAACAAGGACTTGACAATACAATGAAAGAGACAAAAAACAACAGAAAGTGGGGTGACGACAGGTTTACCGACTTGGAACGGTCAGTAGGCAATACGGCCTACTGGTTAGCTTGAATCGATTTTATATGCGCACAATCCTCGCTATTATCCTGTCTTCAGCGCCCAAATAGACAAGACAGTGTAAACAAAACTACATCCCATCAAAAGGAATTTTGCAAGTCATCTACTTACATATGTACACATGTTATGAAAGCAGACGCTGAAAATGGAGCATAAGATAGAATGCGCAGGCCAATTGTTTTATGTTAAATAAAGATAGGAATAAGATAGGGCAATACATAAATACTATATCATGTTTGAATTATTTTCTATAGAGACATACATGTAGACACAAATCTTCAAAGATGTAGCTTGGGAAAAGACTGCCACAATGATATATTATGTGATTATTATTATTATTATTATTATTATTATTATTATTATTATTATTATGTGATTATTATTATGTGATTATTATTATTATTATTATTATTATTATTATGTGATTATTATTATGTGATTATTATTATTATTATTATTATTATTATTATAATTATTATTATTATTATTATTATTAACAGACAAACTGTGATTCCGATTTTCACATATGCATGCATGGTCACATTAGAATAAGGACAGTTCAACTTCATCTATATTTTGTAATAAAAACAATGAGTTAACAAGTTCACGTCGGTTGTTATTTAATCAAATATAATTCAACATGGTACTAATTACAACACCCTGTTTTTCCTAGTCCACCATGTTATGCCAAACAGATTACAGACTGTGATCCAAAAGCGATCCATTTTAACATAATGTTTACAAAGCGGTTTCTTAGCGGTTGTTTAGCATGATTCAGAAGAAAATATATTAAAGCAGAATATTAACACATGTTCATTGTAATAAAGCCCTTTAACCCAAATTACCACCCATTAGTTCTGGTTTTGTAAGGAAATTTGGGGGTTTATATGGAATTGAACACTATTTAGAGCAAATTGAATTGAACTAAATTGGGTTTTAAGACGCACCAACACATGCAAGGTTATAAGGCGCCTAACAGGAATGAACGTGCCAGGCTCATCCTCCATTTACATCAAGATAACATATTGAGAATGGGCCTAGAACCTTCTTACATGCAGAACTGCAGAGTTACTGCAAATGCTATAGTAGACACTCCATTTATGATGAAGCCATGTTTCCACGTTTGCATACGCAGTGACAGGAGGGTTTATATTGAAGATGGTTGGTTGATCGAATGGCGTTTTAGTAATTTTCATCACATTTTAGGCTATGTATGATGGTGGATGTATTTTTTTGTGATGGAGCAGACCACAAAGATTTTCCTGGGTAGAAACAGTACTATATACCACCCTACCACCCGCCATCCGTAATAATCAACACTTTCTCACTTACAAGTCCAGATCCCAATGGGATCTGAACCCGCAAGTGATGAGAGGAGAGCTTTCAAATGCAGTGTCTTTACCATCCTGGTCACAGAAACGTTTTATATGAAACAACGTGAGATCTCAATAAAACGTCGCTTAACACATAATATTAGAATAATTATTAACACTAGATATCATAAGCTGTGAAAAAGGCACCATATTGATTAATAAGGGGCGTTGGGACTTGAAAGGGCAACACAGAGTGTCAAGGCAGCATGGAGCGGTGCCATGCTAAAACGGTCTAGGCAAACTTGATTAGACTAACAGTCTATATACTTATTTGACCAATGAAACCCAATGAAATCAGGTCCATGATCAATAATCAGTTGCCGATATAACCATGTGTCTCAGTTGCTCAATAGTAACTTCGCTTGTAAGACACTGGCACAGTTAGCACGATACCCCTGAGTTCGATTCCCGGTCAAGGCATGATTTCTTACTCCACCTGTTGTGCTAACATTTTAACAAAGTTCAACTTCTTGGTAGTAGATTGTTTAAGTCTTTATCTGATATAATTTGATATTATTTTTTAACATTTTTGCATTAGAAAATATTAAAAATTGTGTTGTTTGAATGGAGTTGGACATCTGTAGAAGGCAAGTTTGAGTTTGATCAACATATACCAAAACTAATATTAAAAACCATTGAGGGTTGATACCAGTTGATCTGGATTAAGTCTTATTTAAAACGTCTTTGCTGTGTTTTTTCATTCCATGTACATTAAAATCTAACTTCACTCTTCTATGAAAACACACTTGGTTCATCTTTATGAATGGTGCAATCCATGACACAGATATTTTATAAATCAAGTTGTACCTAAACATTTTGCATTCCTCTGTCCATTTTTGTTCAATTTACACGAATCAGTCAGGTCAAACTAATTTGTATTTGTCCAAATGATAATCATGCTATTTAATCTATATCGGTGCAATTCAGAATTCAAACATATGACACAACTTCATTCCTTCCACAGCCACATCTTCATGCCTTCAAAGTTACATCTTCATTGTTTCCACTGTCACAACGTCATTCTTTTCACAGTCATAGAAGTAACTGTTTCTTTAAACACCAGTCCGTACTGGAACAAACAGCTCATGTCTGCAATAAAGTTCATAAATAAAATACAGATGTTCAGGTCGTATAATAATGTACATGTGCTGATTAAAAGTGTAGTTTTATTCACGTTTTCTTAAATGCATGCACGTGTGGTATTTAAGGTTTAGCCTGTTGAAATACAGCGTTTATTACATGATATCGTCAGAAACCTAGCCGGAAATTGTGTATCGGGGTCGTTACTGGGTGGTACCTATCTGTCAAGGCATTGGAATCATTGCTCTGTGGTAGGTACTTACTACCATAAGAGACATCCATGATTCTCACGTCTACATGTAAGCATGTATTGAAATTTAAAGAAACTCACCTTATTAAAAATAGTTTGATGTGGTGCATTCCAGTCAATAATTGAAATGACACAGTACCGGGCCACCGGGAACTTCATTGCTACTCTCTGGGGTGGATGAAACTTACATTGGTGTTTACATCTTTGTCATTTTTCTTAATAAATGGCTTTACAACCAAACCTGAAAATAAATCAGAATAATAATTAAATCAATATTGGGTGTCTAAATGTTAAATGGTATTTCTCTATCTACTGTTAGTTTTAGATAGAATTTTATTTTGCCTTGTCCTTTTAGATATCTGATTTAAAACAACTTGAGTAAATAACTTCGACAATGAAAAAAACACTATGCGTACGAATTGTGTGGAGTACGGTTTGAGTAACATAAAACTCGAAAGAAAGTAAATTCTGGAGTAAACATACTACTTGCATTCGAATTAAAACAAAAGACAGACATAAAGGTATGACTTACCACGACGTAAATATGAGATTTCTTGGCATTGGTACGTAGAGAATCGTGAAAAATCATTTACATTTTCTGACTTTTAGCAAATCAATCATAAAGGCACATATAATCGCAGACCCATAGTTTATCTTTACTCTGCAAGCGTCTAACATTTGATTACTTTCATTTTGTATGGCAATCACGTTTACTCTAGCGATGTTTTCAAATTTTGACTTCCGGACAGGCAAACGAAATATTTACAATCCACAAAAAAGTAATTTTAGAAACGACTTTTTTCCGTAATTATTACTCTCTTTGATTTTGAAGACGGTCAAACAATCACCAATACATATCTTGAGGTTCGTAATGACGAACTCTTGACGTTGCCTGGTATACTTTTGAGTGGTAAGTTGAATATTTGAAGACTTTATTTTGTTTAATTTTAAATTGGTAAAATACAATAAATAAGAATATTCGTAATTGGCCCCTATGTTTGCGAATTCGTAATTGGTCGGTTATTCGCAAATGGTGAATAATATCTGCAACACTACAAACATCTCCAGACGTTTAACTTCTTGTATTACTACCGCTAAAGATCACGTTAAACAATATTGTGCTAAAGCTTATGAAAAATCTGGGATTATTTTAATTTGGTCTATAATAAATTCGGGAGATGTTCTTGATAACATAAACGTCAAGTTTCATCTATAATTACTTATCTACATTATATGCAATATTACCACATCACCTTTAATATCAAAGACAAGCGTATTGCTCTCATTAAACAAACTTTCGCAAGAGAAAAAATTACATTTTTGCCTGTAACAATATTAAAGCTTTTTTTACTAACGGCAGTTTAGACAATTACACTATGTGGACTTGCCAAGAAGTTTGTGAAGCACTCATTGTCCTATTAGATAATATTTTCGTCGGGTTTATAGACAAATTGTTGGTATCCCCTATGGATACGAACTGTGCACCTCTTGTCGCAGATTTGTTCTTGTATTGCTTTGAAAGAGATTTCATGTTGAATCTTTCATCCGATACTAATGCAGATGTAATTGAAAGAGTATGAGAGTGGACCTTTGGCCTTTTAATGACACCTTTCGGTATCTGGATGACATTATTGAACATTGACTACTGAACATTGACAATCTTTTCTTTTTCTACTATGGTTAATAATATCTATCCTAAGGAACTTCAACTCACCAAAGCTAATATTTCTGATACTGTCGCTTCTTTTCTTGATTTACATCACTTTTATGCAATATTAAACTTGTTAAAAATATTATCAAAAGAGGTTATGACCCTATCATTTTGCAACATACTATATGTTTAGTGGCTGACCCATTTACAGTTCGCTATTATGCTTCTTTTTTGATTGTGCGATGCCAGGACAGATTGTGGACCTTATGATGACGTCTACATAAATCGTCGGAGGACGCTACCGTCTGATGCTTGTCTTAAAATATTGTTATGTCGTACCCGTAGTGGTTTGTTCTCTTGTTGCTCGGGCTTCTGTCAAGTTATGTTCATATATACATGATCATTTATGTGTTAGAGAATATGATCTGGCGGGGATATTTTTATTTACACTGTCACGTTTTTATTGATATGACAATAGGGTAAGAGTGAGGTTTAGTGCACCCCAGAACCTGGTTAAACCGCCACTCCAGTGGCCATTTCTGCCACTGAGCGTTCCAAAGTGGTAGCTCTATTGTCAAACCTTTTATGTTTGCGATGCCATATATTGCCTGTTATCCATCTTTGTAATTAGTGTTGGTTTCTATGCGTGCAACTACTCTGCTTTTGATTGATTGTGGTCCTTGAATGCTACTTTTCCAGTTTGACGCTTATATGGGTTTAGAATATATCGATGGTTAACAGACTGTGAAACATGTAGCGGACAATAAGCATGCATTACGTTAAATTCCTGGGGAACCCGTCTAAAAAACTGGAATGGTATAAACACATACTTTTCAATGTTCCAAACTTGCCGTTTTATTGCTTCAAATGACGTTTTCGTAGAGCAATATTTCCGGGATCTTGACGTCCGGGATTTTTTACGGAGCATAATGAAACCGTAAGTGAAACTGAATGAAACGGCGAGTATTGGAACGGAATAAGTGCAAATCTGTATTTTAATGTATTTTAATGGAATAATACCTTTTTATGGAATAATACCCATTTATAATGCGGTGTTCTTGTAAATACCGCCGTGTTATACACTTGTCGATGGGTTTATTCGCTACCTTTATGGTTTTCATAATTGCACATGTAATGGTAAGGTAGCAATGAACAGTTGCATTGAGTTTTTCACTTTGATAACGCACTCTTATAATTGCACATGGTAGCAGTGAGACGTTTATCTCTGTTGTAATGCATGGTAGCAGTGAGACGATTATCTCGTTTATCTCTGTTGTAATGCACACGCTAACGCACACGCACCCCTTACATGTGAACACCTGTATTTCTGTGCTGATCTGTACTTCTAGCACATCGTGCTCCAAAGTTTAATTGTAATCAGTATGTAAGGCAAATCAAGGTATTTGAACAGAGAGAAACGAGGTCGCCCACCTTGATTCAAAATGTTTGGCAGGAACAACTGATGGTAAAACTCGGGAAGAATGTATCTGGTAAGGAAAAAAACGATCGAGGCGTGTTTACGTCAACATTATTATTTTCAATATTGTTTTAACACCCGTGACTTGATATGTTATTATGTTAAACTTCGTTTCCAGTCCCTACCCAGATATATGCTATTTCCTCTCGGCAGCTATTTTACGCTTTGGTAAAACTTTGCTTGTATCTACTTATATAAATACGCAATCTGCTTGTATTTCGTACATGCGCAGATGTAATGGTCAGTTCAAGTGATGTGTCTCGTGGTGTTTGAATTCTGGTCATTCAAGTTCTGGATGATGGCGAGTTAACACGATTAAGCGTTTAGTTACATTTTACGATTTTAGAATAAGATTCTTTATAGAAACTAATATGAACGATGTGTGCTTTTGAAGCATTTATTCTGATTATTATGTTTGTTTACGTGAAATTCATAGTTTGTTGCAAACACTTGTTTAAATTCCTATGTAATACATATCAATTTGTACACTTTCAGTGTTTCATTGTTTTTATTAGTTTGCTTGTGTGTAAGGAGAGAAATAATGTTGCAATTTAAAAATGCAGGTATATCTCTCACTGTTATGTCTTCTGTTCCAGTTATTTAGTGTGTTTTCTTTTTCAGGTCATTGTCTGGGGTTTTGATTTGCAGAACACATCCAATCAAATCTGCATAAGAGAAATCAAACGAAGGACATAAGTATGATGAACAACCGTACGACGGACGTGAACATGATGAGAAATCAAATACCAGATATGAGAATGATGAAAAATCATACGGCGGGAAGGCGCGATCAAACGGCAAATAACGCTCAAGCGTTGTTAGAACGTGAACTCGCCTTATACGTAGATCTCAGCCTGAACGGGATTATACTAATATTCGAACTTTTAACTTTGTTTCGCGTTTTCAAATGCAGAAAACTAAAATTTCAAGACAAATATTTTTCGATTAATTTGCTGGTAAGTGATGGACTGTTGCAGATCATATCTGTTGCATTTTACACAGTAGATGAGATATTCGATTTGAAAAAAGATGTGATTCAACGCAGTATTCGTCCGTTTTTGAACGCATTTGCTGTATCGCTTTCATGGTCGGCTGTATCTTTATTAGCGTTGGATCGGTTGATGAGTTTGACTTTTCCATTACATTATGGAATCTGGATGACCAAATGCCGTGTGAAGGCTGCGATTTTTGGAACATGGTGTGTCAACGCCGTTATCACCGCGAGTAGCATTATTTGGCTAATGTATGACTCGAATTATGGACTTATACACGTGTCAGATTACCAGCATGGCCATCCATCCGAAGAATTCGCCAGATTCCGGGAAAACATAACAGAAAAGACTGCTATTTCATTAATAACGGAGTTTCTGATCTTCGAGCTTCTCAACATTGCCGTATTCATCAAGCTAACTGTTATTATACGAAAACATATACAACGACGCAATGCAAGATCGTCAAATTCAAATACAAATGCAAGTAGCATTAATTCTTCGCGGAGGATTCTGACACTTGCTTTAATTCAAGTGTTGTGCCACTTCCCATACGTCTGCTGTTTGATCATACAGTGGGCAACACCTAGTGGAGCTGGAACGAGGAACGCAGTCATGGTAATTGTTGTCAGATGTTTTCTCTATACGAATTCGATTGTGAGCGTGATAGTCTACATATGGAGAAGGAAGGAAATTCAATCGAATGTCATGGACATGTTTTACTCCTGCCTGAACCGTGTTGCCGTTGTAAACGATACCACCAACACCAATTCACGTCAGCCGTAACTACACTATTAAGGTATTTCCAACCCTGCATCGCTGTGAAACAAACCAGGAATCGTGTCCTGTCCAGTCCATTCGATCAGGAAATTCTTCGATTTATTCGCTACAGGGAGTAAAACTATGCGTTTTTGAAGTGAACTTAACGGGTCTGCACGCCCAGTTCCAGGTGACTTTTGCATTATGTTGTGTATGTCATGAAGCTGTCATTCATATCTAGGCCCATTTCAAATGAGAATAACTTACATTCTAATCCCAGATGGGTAGTGTGATAACAAAATATACAGATATGTGGGTGTTGTGTATTTTCTAAGAAATAACTTGTCTCGTGAATGACACATAAACACTTAGATGCCCAACTATGTTATACAAATCCCAATTTTAACGACGATGCTTGCAACTATGTTACAACTAGACCAACACTTTGATATGAGAAAAGGTTATAAGTCCAACAGAAAGAGTAGCATTCACAGAATACAGTAACCCCAACAAGTAGTACAACGCAAAGGTGATTACAAAAGTACATCACAAACACATTCAGAAAAAAGCATATCACAAACATATAAGGGTTGACATCAGGGGTACCGCCTTGGAACGGTCATTAGCAACATGGACCACTGGAGAGTTTAAACCGGTTCAAGGGTGCACCAAACCTCACTCTTACCCTGTCATCATCCCCAAACAACAGGACAGTGTAAATAAAAAATAATCCCCGCTAAATAAACACCTTACATTGAGAAAGCAGTCAGGTCCGTTTCAGTATCTTGCGACTGGGTGGGGTACTATTTATCAGTTAAAAATTAAAACATAACAAGTTAAGGAACAAACAAACGCGTAGACAGATAAAAGTAAATAGACATGAATAAAAGAATGATACATATATTTATATATAACGAGATACATGTCTGTAAAAACAACGTTTAACGATAACTCCACTAAAATCTAAATTTTATTTTTTAAAATCTATATAAATACATTAAATCTCGTAAATATATTAGATATATGTATATAAACTAAATCTAGTGAGTGTTAAATCGTAATTTTATTTGACAAAACTAGGCTACATGATCTACAAGCATGTTTTTTTCTTCCATATTTCATTCCTTTTCATTTTTTTAAAGTTGATTATTGCAATATAAAAGTACCATCTGACAACCTGCGCTATTCAATTTTGTTTCATATCACATTGTCGTGTCAATACAGAACTTTAGAAGACTTACTATCATAACTGCAAGGATTTCATCTTGTGATGCACGTGGTGTATGCAGTATATATTAACAAAACTCGTAGATATTGGAATGACATACAAAAGACAATGCACCTTTTTATTAAACGAGTTGATTCCAGAACATTAAAAAACATATTTTTTTTTTCACAAACAAAACATAACCATCTACAACGTTTCTAAATGCAAGTAATCTATGAACGATCGCATTCATATTTTCTATTTACTTATGACTGAAATCAAATAGATTCTGCTTCTTAAAATTATTTTATTGGATTTTATTTGGTTTAATAATTTCCAAAGAAATTGGTGCGAGTATGATCTTTTTTGTATAATGTTATATTGGAAAGTGTAGGAGAGCTCTGTGAAGTGCTTTATTGGAACTAGTATGAACACTTTCGTATAGTACTATATTATAACGAGTATGAAAGCTTTCGTATAGTGTTATATCATAACGAGTATGAAAGCTTTCGTATTGTGCTATACTGGAACGAATATCAAAGCTTTCGTATAGTGCTACACTGGAACGAATATGAAAGCTTTCGTATAGTGCTATACTGGAACGAATATGAAAGCTTTCGTATAGAGTGCTACACTGGAACGAATATCAAAGCTTTTGTATAGTACTACACTGGAACGAATATGAAAGCTTTCGTATAGTACTACACTGGAACGAATATGAAAGCTTTCGTATAGTGCTACACTGGAACGAATATCAAAGCTTTTGTATAGTACTACACTGGAACGAATATGAAAGCTTTCATATAGTGTTATTTCATAACGAGTATGAAAGCTTTCGTATAGTGCTATACTGGAACTAGTATGAAAGCTTTCGTATAGTGCTATATTATAACGAGTATGCACTTTTTCTTATAGTGCTATATTAGAACTAGTATGAAAGCTATTGTATAGTGCTACACTGAAACGAATATGAAAGCTTTCGTATAGTGCTAGTCGGAACTAGTATGAAATAGTTTGTATAGTGCTATATTAGAACTAGTATGAACTTTTTCTTATAGTGCTATACTGAAACGAATATGAAAGCTTTCGTATAGTGCTATATTATAACGAGTATGGACGCTTTTGTGAAGTGCTCTGCTAGAACGAGTATGACCTTTTTGTAAGGTGCTATATTGGAACGAGTATGAAATCTTTTGCTTTTATAACATCTAACAAACTACAAACAAGGACATATATACTAGAATACAAAGTTAATTGTGACATAATATAAAATAATAGAGAGAAAAGTCTACCGATCTGAAATATTATTTCAGCCAAAGGAAATTTAGTAATGACATGCACTTTTCAAATAATAACCGACTCAGTAATATATATAAAACGGATGAACGATGCATTTTATTGACAATTAAACATACATCACGTATTTAATCTGTTGAGAACGATTTTTGCACCCAACCACAATTATAATGTGAACGTTTAATATTTGTTGTTGAGGAGGCAGGACATTTAGTAATATTAACACACTAAAGTGATGTTCTTCTAATTTTTATATTCGTTTTTAAAGTAAACGTTATTCTTATTTAGGTATTTTCAATATATTTGACTAATATGGTATACAAATCAAATCAATTTGTTTTCTATTCTTACGCAACAGAAATGTGTAATAAAAATGGTAATGCCATGATGTTTGGCTATCTTTTCTGAACCGATTCGTGTTCTTTACCACTCTGTAGAATATATTTAAATATATATATATATATATATATAATTTGAAGTGAGTCAGTATTTGCTATCATTTGTTTGTCTTAATAAAGCAATGTAAACACTGCTGCCTTCTATTGGTATAACGAAAACATATATACATTATACATCTACACAATAACATAACATGTTGAAAATTATAGGAATATCAATATTTAAGGAATAACAAATATGTTCGAGTGTGCAGTTTCAAAAAGTCCACAATATGATATCGCTCTTATGGAGAACAGGACGTCAACACCGTCTTTAGGGATATCTTTAATGGTTAGTTCAATCGCAATGACGTTAGCAGTTGTTTCTTGCCACTGTACAATGTCTCCATCTCCTCCCTCACTCATCCTAACTGTCACCTCGAAATACATCGGATGATCTGCCTGAAATACGTCCTTCCAGAAGGCGGAAACTGTACCACGGATTTTATTCCAACTCGTTATGATAGAGGTTCCTGAAATCGACATATTCTACAATAACTACCATGCCGGATTTAAACATTTCCAATTTTTCCGCTAAATTGTATGACGAAACAAAATGGGAAACTCTTGATACTCGATGCAAAAAACACAAACTTATTCTATTTTACAAAATGAAAAATAATCTTACCCCAAACTTCCTGTCAGAACTTGTTCCCCTCGACGTCAATGATCGTTCAACTTATAATTTAAGAAATAGTCAGAATACGCAAATCATGCACGCACGAACGAGTCTCTATAGGGACTCATTCTTACCTTCTGTTATCCGTGACTGGAATGAATTGCCCCAAAGTGTAAGAGACTGTGAAACACTAATCAGCTTTAAAACCTGTCTTAAGGTCAGAGACAAACCACCTTCTTATTTTCTCACTGGAGACAGAAAAGCTCAAATCCTACATACACGACTTAGATTAGAATGCAGCGCGCTTAATGAACATCTTTTTAAGAAATCAATAATAGACAGTCCTTTATGTACATGTGGCACGCCAGAAACAACAAATCATTTCCTACTAGTATGTCCAAACTTCGCGGAACAAAGACGAACACACCTATCAAACTTACCATGTCCACGGTCTCAGCACAATCTCCTTTTTGGTTCTTTAGAACTTTCTTATCAATCAAACGCCGAATTATTTAAGAGTGTACAGAACTATATAATTTCCACCCGCAGATTTGCATCCTAATTCTAAAATAAGAGGCCAGTCAGAGCAGCGGGGGCTGTTGGGGTACACCGGTGTTGATTGTATGCGCATTTATTTACATGAGTCTTTCTTGTTCTCTTTTTCTTACCATTTATTTTCTCCTCGTTTCCTCATAACAACTTTCTTAAAATAGCGGAATATGTAGCTCCTTAACGTTCTCATTTTTGTGCTCAGCTACACGTACTCAGCTACCATTCTGATTATTTATCCTTGATTATCTATTCTGCTTTATTTTCTTACTTTTCATGATTAAAATATTTATGTTACTTAGCCATATCAAAATGTGACTTCTCTGAAAGGAGATGAATTTATATAAGCTTTGATAAGCTTGTTTTCAGATCCTTACTATTATAATGTGTATATAATATATGTGAACATTGTGAAATAAATATTGTTTAAACCAAACATTTTCCAATTATGAAACAAAAGAATGATAGGAAAATGGTCAAAAAATGTTTTGTTATTATTAAATCTGTTTAACAATTTATTTTTAGCAGCTATACATACTTCCGCAGAAATAGTACAGGTAATGTAAAGGTTACACTGTTTTTTTTGTATAAAAAATGAAAATTATTTCAGAAAAACATATTCTAAATACACTCATCTAGATGGTGCATACCATATTTTACCTGTTAATATCGGTTTTCGAGTCAAAACTTGTAAAGCCGCAACTCTTTTCTGACTATACATCTGTATTTGGTTTATGGCCGTTACATATGGTGTAGGATCGGGGTCAAAACTACCGATGTAGGTGCACCTGTAAAAAAGTGTAGGTGTACCTATATATTTTATGGGTGCACCTGTAAAATTGTAGGTGCACCCGTAAAATTGTAGGTGCACCCATAAAATATACAGGTGCACCTACACTTTTTATAGGTGCACCTACACTTTTTATAGGTGCACCTACAATTTTATAGGTGCACCTACACTTTCTTTTTGACCCCCCATAATTATACGTACGCACAAAAGTGTCGGTGCACCTATACTTTTTCCATTTGAAATGACCAATCAGATTGCCGCTTACAAACTGGATATGATCATATTTACTGCTGTATAGGTGGTGTCGCGTGAAGACTCCACGTTATGTGAGAAGGGTAAATTATCTGCTTTCACTGTCGATGTATTATAATTGCAAATACTATTGGATGTGCAAGCCTAGAAATTGTTGTTAAAATGTAAACATAAATATATATAAAAAAATAATGAATTAAACATAAACAGGGTATTATTTACCCATTGTTGTGGTATATATAAAGACAATGCGCGAACATGTAAAGGAGTGGGAAGAAATGAGATAACTCGACATCAAATAAATAAGGGAGAGAGAGAGAAGGGTTTGAAATATAAAATAACGCGCGTGTGTGCGCGCGTGCGTATGTGTGTGATTCTACGGTGTAATCGGTATATACATACTGTCCACTTGTAACAGATATAGTGCTGCGACACTGGAATACCACGCCATAGTACATGATAATCCACCCAGTGATATCTTCTGACACTGGTTATGTGTGCACTTTAAAACAAAATGGCACAACATTATCACAATATAAATTCCAACATCCAAAAGGTGTGTGCCTGTATTTTACTTTTAAAATGCGACTAACTCTACACAACCTTCATAAAATTAACATAACAACCGTTTTCACTTGATTTGTGATAGGTGTTTTCCATCCTTCACACCATCGTTAGGGTGATTCCGAGCTAGGCCCTTCCTCACCTCAAAGTTCCATCCCCAGTTGTACACGAGGTATTGTACACATCTTGACACGAGATTTCATCATTTATGACAGGTGTTGTAAAACATTTCCATCCTTCACACCATCGTTAGGGCGATTCCGAGCTAGGCCCTTCCTCATCATAAAGTTCCATCTCAGTTGTACACGAGGTATTGTACACATTTTGACACGAGATTTCATCATTTATGACAGGTGTTCTAAAAACATCCTCTTACATCTATGGACATACGCCACCTCCAGAGGTGCTGCCTATTTGGACCCTCCCTCATCCAAATCTACAATCCTATGAGTACCTTAAAATTTGACACGAGATATATTGAGGTGATATATTGCACCCGTCTTGACACGATATTTCTGGATTGATGACAGGTGTAAACACACTTTAATCACCGTCAAGGTGATGCCTATTTGACCCTCGCATTTAAACACAATATCATAATGTATTTGAGTGCTTGTACAAAAAAAACAACACGTTTTTAAACATTGTAATTAATGTACACAGTCAACATCTCAACCCGAGTCTAAAGAGCTAGTTTAGAAATGCAAGATTAAGAACAGTTGACGGTTGATTGTTGGTTGTCAGTTGAATAATGTTCTACGTCATTGTCAGCACTATGAGGATCGATATTTTAGTTGTGGATGCAGACCCATCCACTTTATCCTGGGCAGAACCAGTACTCTTTACTTCCCGAATCCGTAAGAATCAATAGTTGAGGAGTTCTGTGGCGAAGTCTAATATAATTCTTACTTAATACTTCATTACAATATCACACTTTATCTATAATGAATATATCGGGGTCCTATACCACCCGCGCCCTCACTCACATAGAAACGCCTTACTTACAAGAGAGACGCACGCACACATCATTTGCTTACTTACGATTACATTTAATAAATGTATACAATAACCATATCAGTGTATATAGGATGATGAATAGTATGGACAAAACCAGTAGTTTTTTCTCGTCGATTACAAAAAAGAAACTGGTAGATGGGTGAAACCGATGCGAATGCCAATTTATGAAATAAATTGTGATTGTTATAAGATGAATCTTAGGTTGTTTTATAATGACAACAATATACTGACTCTTTTAGTTAGTATCCGTAGTATTAAGCAGGGCATACAGCTTCTCGTCTTTATTTAGTTATTGCAGGCGAATAAATCAATCAATAAACAAACCATTTAGATAGGTCTTTTGAGGGTAATGATAATTATTATTATTATTATTATTATTATTATTATTATTATTATATTTGGCAACACATCTGTCTATTATCGTGTTCATTTGTTCAATACTTTTTTTACTTCACTGTTTTCAACATCAACATATTTATGCATGATATTAATTAATATAAATTACAGCACAAATGAATCCATAGCATCTTTCAAATGTGTATACATTACTTATACATTTTGACTCATAGGATAGGTAAAGTTTTTATTTTTGCTCGCCCTATGGCACTAGGCCTTTTTGGCGAGCTTTTTGACTCATAGCATGTGCGTTAACGTTTTATTGCTGAATAAAGCTATTTGTATTTACAACATACTTTTTTCATTGCATTTAATTTTTTATTTTTTATTAATGTATCCGCCTATTTCGTATTTGTGTTATGTATTTATACATGTATGTTATTGCTGTAATTTGCTTTATCTGTAAACTGATTTGTGAAATTAAGCAGTTTAAAAAAAAGTAAAATAAAGTATTGGCAAAAAACATTGTAATGTTTATTGTAAATAAAAAATTGATTTGAATTGAATTAATTATTATTATGACTGTAATTGCTTTCATTCACTACACTGTTGTCATTGTTTGTATATAATAAAGTATTATCCTATATATTTAGGCCGAATAAAGACATCTATTATTTCTTACACGCTTTTGAAATACTTTTCTCACATTTTGTCAAACAGGTAGTTAGATCATTCGCCGATTACTTTGATTAAAACGAAGAATGAATCATTTGTTTACGGTGTCTTTGTGTTGCCATATTTGTTTTGTGTAAACAATTAGCACCATCATGATTAAGTAATACCTCTGCCATGTTTGTAATTGGCCAAAGTAAGTATACCCATTTAAAATTGTCCTGATTTTTATTTTTGAAAGATCGCGAACAATTTTATTCTTCATGTGAATGTTATTCGTTTTTAAAAAGTTTTAGTTTGATTTTTTATTTATGCTTAAACATACATGTTCATCACCAATATATTTAGCGGCAACAGTTACACACATATACTATGAAAAGAGTATGATAACAAGTTTTTTTGACAGATATACATATAGTTCATTAGTAATAATGATACATTCACGTAATTAATATACTGGTAACTACAGTAATAACATACTTCTAAATAATTACTCATTGTGCAAATATCTTAAAGGGAATGTAGCGACACAGCCAATCACCTTTATTATTAAGAGTTCTGAAAAACTTGAATAATGGTGAAAGAATATCAAAATCGGCTGATAAACAAAGAAGATATGATCATTTGAAGTTTCTGTTGAAACAGATATTGAAGCGGCCATTTTTAGAGCTATGACATCACGGTTCTAAATGACCATATATGGAATATTTATAAATTTGAACATTTACACATTTATAGGCAAAAACGACAGCAATTGCATGAAAAACATATAATTCTTAATGGCAATAATGCTTTATATGATCAGTAAATTTTTTTTGCATTCATTTGCAATGATTTTCTTCGTTTTATCAATATTCCATATATGGTAACATGGAACTATGACGTCATAGTTCTAAAATGGCGGCTCCCATATCCGTTTTAGAATAACCTTTAAATGGTCATATCTTGTTTGTTTATCATCCGATTTTGATAATTCTTTCACTTTTTTCCAAGTTTTCCAGAACTCTCAATAATAGACTTTGTTTGGCTGTGTCGCTACATTCCCTTTAATAATATAGTAAAAACCATAGATGAACGTAATTAATGTTAAGTACAGTAGTACTATAAATATATCATTATATGTAAATAGGAACACTTTTCCTTTTGAAAACAATACATCATTCGCATAATGGTGTTTCTTAAAAACATGTAAATATATTATTTTTTTCACACACATAAACTATTTCAGTTTACTGTTTTGTTTTATATTTGGCCTTTTTAAAAACCTTATAGCATCATTTGAATTAATATTAATGATTTTTACAGACAAACTAGTTCATTAAAGAGAATACAATAAGAATATAGAACACATCAAGTGACATAGTTAAGAGCACATAGCAGATAAGATTAGGTTTATTCAGATTGAGAATGTCCTTCCAAAGGTTGCACATAGAAGCGGGTCGTTGGCATAAACAACCACAGAATAAATGTAGTATATGTGAAGTCCTAGAAGTCGAATACCATTTTATATTGGCATGTTCTGTATATAATGAACTAAGATCAAAGCTTATCAATCAGTACTATTTTCAGAGAACAATTTCCCCCATATTTAAAGAGGTATTGTCATCATAAAATCAAAATACTGCAAAGAAATTGGCAATTTATCTTTTTCATTGTTTCAAAATCAGAAACAAAATATTTCATAAGCATTAGCAAGTTTTGATTACTATTAGTATGTAAAATGGTATGTTTGTTTGTGATTTTTTATATTATTTTTTTAAGTCTTAAATAAATGCTTGGGATAACAATTAGTATATCCATTACGTGGACACGGTCTTACCTTTATGACCCCAAGGTCGCATCTTTGCCTATATGGCGAAACGGGGTACCCTGGGGTCATCATTATAATCGGTCAAATCTAGCTCAAATCTAGCTCAAATTGCTTCAAGTTTTGTGTTTTTATCGAAATATAGTTGTTATCAAATCTATAATGAAACGTTTCTTTTTTTTTATACTTAAAATGTGTGTTTAATCGATAAAATATAAATCGGTACGAACGCAGCATCGGTGCGAATTTGTAAGCTCCGCCTACTTTGTGACGTCATAACATATTCAAAGCCGTACAACATACACACAAAAAATAGATCTTCACTAATCATAATTATTCGATATTGTACTTATAATTAAATATAATATTTGTTAAAGTCGTATTCTAAACTTATCATTTATTGATATTAAAAAGAAAATATGTAAATATTTTATTAACTACAAATAATAAATGAGATTCTGCAACGCGTATTTATACACGATGTAAACCCCACCCATTCGCCCGCCATTTTCATCATTTTCAGTCCAGACTCCTTCGCGCGAAGTTATGTCATTTAGGTAAATTAATTAATTAATTAGCCGGAATGTACTCAGTAAATCAAATTGTTCAAGCCAATGATGGCGCGGGGCGATGGGAGAGAGCGCGTGTGACAGAGATTCACCAGGATGGAGCAAGAATTCATTTTCTACAGTGGTCGAAAATCCACAACCGTGTTGCCAGATTTTGTGAAATTCGAACAGACCTCGACATTGATCACGAACTTAACCAAGGTAAGCCTAATATTATGTTTCCTTCGTGCCTCTTGAGAGTTCCAGCGCCTTAGTTCGCAAAACAGGTCTTAGTTTTGGATGAACTTGAACCCCTATAGCTTACTATAAGAACGGCACTTTGGCCTTTGCTACCTCTTCCCCGCAACGCCCCTCACCCATGTTTTGTTTTTCCCGGTACAGATCACCCCACCCCAGCTACCTAGCCGCACTCTCAACCAGCTCTGTTTATTACAATAGTTCATAAATGTGATGAGACCGCGATCGTCTTCCAAAATGTTAACAACTGCAGTATTGTACATAGGTTGATGGTCCTACGCTCGGGTGAAAAAGCTACAAGTCGGGCTGACCCTGCAAGCTAGAACAGATATTATGATTTTTTTCGCCACCTGTCATATTTGTGGTGGATAATCAACCGCCAGTGTGAAAATACCACAGCTAACGAGGACATAGGTTAGGAATCAATATTTCACCATATACCATGTACAGGTTACATACACCCCCACCAGATTGAAATTCGTCCCTGAAATTTTATTATGAAAGAAAAGTAAATTAGCATGGTATAGTGTCAATTAGCATGGTTTATTATGTTAATCCCGATTTAATAATTAATAATACTGATTAGACGTTACGTGTTTAATTACTTTCTACTTTAGTTTGGTGGAATAGGAATTTAAATATTGTATTTTTAGAGTCTCTCTCTCTGTTGATTCATTTGCTTTTGCCTAATATGTAAAACTTGATGAAATAAAATAATGGACACACAAACGTGTTTTGTTAATTGTACTTTATTTTGCTTAATTGGCAAAGTGGAGGTGTGATCGTTTTAATTAGGTGAAGCCACACATATGGAGGAGGAGGAGCTGTGAGATTATTGAGATGACCTGAACAGGTAAACCAATTATTGTCCGGAGTATTAATTATCCAATGGAAACATGGGGAAAAACAACAACAGACCCTATAGAGACTATATATATAAAAAAAAAAATGCAATATCGTCATTCTATTATTATAACCATACTAGTACTTTCAGTGACTATTCTTATACGTGTGATTATCTTGGATAACGTGTTTCTATTTTGGTGTTTCTTACGTGTTATTTATTTATTGAGACTGTAATGTGTTCAGAATTGTGAAGTTGGCAGCGAGCATGCATATCAGTACATCCTAAAGGTGAGTGTCTTTATGCTGGTAACATCATTTATGCCACAGACTAGAGTTGTGTTCATGCAAAATATACCTTCCTTTATTATTACTTTATTATGTATTGATAGATAGGATATATAGGTTTTAGAGTTTATTATCGAATACTTTATTAGTTCACAATATATACTAAACCAAATTGCTAAGTACCAATCTAAGAATATGTCAATAATATTCTCATTGTTTTGTGTATTTTGAGCTTGATTAGAGATACGGTTAAACTGCAAAATAACGAGCGTAAATCGTCTGCACTGATTGCATGAATATATTTTAAAACTTTTAAGTCGATGTGTTTTCTTAGAAATAAGTTATAACACTTATACAACTGGGTTTATAGGAACATAACAGAACAGATATTTTATTTAGACTTGTACAAAGTACATCGTCCTTCAGAACATATATACAATATACGAATATAACAAAGTCACGTAAACAGAGTATATAAATCAACTGTCAGTATAGTTTACATCATCATAGTTAGAGGATGATCAATATTATATTTATACTAAGCATTCAAAATAGAAAGTCTTTAAAGCACCTTTTATATATTTTATATACCTCGCTAAATTTAGTAATATATCATTGTTTGAAGTTTTCATCAATTCTATATATTTGAACATAAATGGCCTGTGGTGGTAATATCTTTTAATTTTTTTTTTCTTAGTTCATTGTAACATTGACACACAGATATAAAAAGATATTCGTCTTCCAGATCTTGTGAGTTACAACATAAACAATATCTTCCATTTCTCGGTATGCGATTTCTTGCATACCGTCCAGTTTGTATGTTAAGAGAATGTGCAGATAATTTCTACAAACAAAGAATCTCAAATTGCTTGGTAAAACATTTAGATAGTGTTCATATGAAAAATCAGATTTAAAAGATGGAAAAAAATCACGGAATTCCTTTAGAGTAACATCATTATCATTTGACTTTTTTGAAATATTTCCAAAATTGTTTAGGTTTACCGAACCTTAAATTTTCTATCTATATTTTTTCCTTTTTACGACATAAATCCTTATAATCTTTTTTACATTTGCAAAAGTATTCTCTACTCATAGGAGTTTTACAAATTGTAAACGCACGTAAAGCATCTAAGTATCGATATTTAGCATCAGAACAGTCAGCGTAGGATTTTATTAAGTGCTTCGAATTAGTGAAGCTTTCGATGTTCCTAATTCTAAAATATCCCAGTTAAAAATATTTTGACATCATGTTTGATTTAAACATATTTTATTGCCAATATTGTACAGGCAGAATAATATCCACATATATACAATAGAAATATTATAATGACAAATGGGTCGGGTAACAAGTTCTACCAACATTAGTTTAAACCCTTCCCAGACATCATGTTTTACTAGCATTACCACTACAAATGCGTTTGCAAAAGAAATTTTCGAAATATTTAATGTTAACGCTGAATTACAGTTACTTGAATTTCAAACAATATTCAATTTAAAGGGAGGTAATTTAAGATTATCCATATTTCATTTTTTTATAGACGGAGAATCTGCGATAAATGGGTCAAATTTGTATGTTTTTTTCTATTATTTCATACCAATTTTAAGAATTTTATATCTTTAAGCGATCTTTGACTCATGTTATGTGTTTTATCAGCACATTTCATGTTTTCATATAAAGGGAGGGTAAGTCTCAAAAGATGTAACAACTTTTTTTTTTTTAAAAACTATGGGTCAAAACAAAATACAAAACACATATCTATTCTAAAATATATTTAAAATAAGAAAATTAGTAGATACAAAAGTTGATACTTAGAAATTGTGTTCAGTGTACATGCATATCATATTTTTGTTTTGTTTAGGTCTAAACAAACATTATATAAAATATGTGTTAAATTGCTAAAGTTATTGTTAATTGGCCTCATATGTATCATGAAACACATGTTTTAAATACCATTAAAATTGTCGCATTAACTGCACTTTTTGTAAATAAGCACCTGTCGACAATTTAGTCCACCTTAAAGGGGTTGATGCACTTTTTCAAATACGGTTTATTTTAAAGGGCATTGAAATACTTGAAAACAGCCGAAATAATTATCCAAATACCATGACAAATAAAGAAGATATCACCTATTGAACATTTTCTAAGAAACACAAATGGAGGCGGCCATCTTGGAACGATGACGTCATATATGACATATTTACAAAATGTAGTTTAAAGGAAAGAAAATCAATGCTAATAAAAAAATAAGCTTACAATTTATACATAAAATAAACTTATTTATTGGACAACTATTATGTTATAAAAGTGTGGTCCGGGTCGTCCTAGAACGTGGTCCGGGTTGTCCTAAATGTGGTCCGGGATGTCCCATGGTCCGGGTTGTACCATTTTGTCAATATGCCATATATGGTAAAAAGGCGCGATGACGTCATCGTTCCAAGATTTATGTTCTTTTCAAACACCAGTCATAAAGGCATCTGTCATTGTTTCTGACCTGTTGTTCCCAGCAACTGCCATGAACACTAGCATTCTGGAAAATCCATCGATTCCCCCATGAATAACAAAATTCCATCTGCAATAAATAAATGGAAAATATTAATAAAGCAATTTAAAGTATCTCATCAAACATCCAACAACTGAATAGCAGGGTTGACAAGAATTTAATCAATTTGAAGACATAGTCTTACAGTTAATGCCAGATCACTTGACCAATGCATTTGACCTTATTGACCTTCTTTTTGCATGTAAATGTAAGTGTTGTATGAATTTTAAAGCTGTACGGCTATTGTTAACTGAGTAATTGGTCTTAATAAAAAAAGCTGAATGTAAAACTTCATTACTAAAATGAAAATTAACAAAGCGCAAAGAGTAGGACAAGGTCATTGGATTGATCTACTTTTGGTATGAACATACTGTTGTCATTTGGATGTAACTGTGTATGAAGTTTGAAAGCTGTTTGAACTAGAATATAAACTGCAATGAAAATTACCCAGGCTGAAATACCAATGCTTGGGATTTCACATCAATTTTCAGCACATTTTAGGCTATGTATGACGGTAAATGTTAATGGTGAAGGCAGACCACCCACCAACTCATTTCTGGGTAGAACCAGTCATGCAATCGAAACTCCCAGTGGAAATAAGACAAGGTTTCAAACGCTGCGTTTTTACCATCTGGATCATAATGGCGTTAACAAAGTGCAAAAACAGAAGGGGATTGCTATTAGTCTACTTTTCTTAGGCACACACTGTTGTCCAGTACATGTATAAAGTATAAAAGCTCTATGGTATCAGGTGTCTGAACATTTTCCATACAGACGGACAAGTATAACACTCCGCTCCACTATAGAGACGGGGTTAAAAAAACTAATTACGCAGAAAGCTTTTATTAAATTAAAATATAATGATTTTTGGTCCATCATCAATGAGAAAAAAAAAGTTATGGCGAGAAAAGCAATTTGTCTACGGGCGGACGGACTCATTGCTATTAACAGTCACTAGACCGGATTAAAAGTTAGTTCGAATCACAGCTATATGTTGGCCCAATATCCAATCTTTATACCACAATAGCCTAAATACACACTATGCATCGTGTAATACCCGAGGATATACACAGCATATGTTAGTTATTGTGGTATGAATACAATAGAGCAAGAGTCTTGCATGTGTACGCTCGTGCATTATCTCCCCGTACACGTGCAAAACTCATGCTCTATTAAATACTAAGACCATGCAAAGTACTTTTTTATACATACAAACCTTATCAACTTGTGGTTTCCATCGATGTGCCACAAAGCATTGGGACTGGAAACTTTGTACTGTCTTCTACGTATTGTACGACACCATCTCATGGCCACTGCAGCCCCATCAACCCGTATCAAACTGTCGGCTACACGCGGATCCCTGAACAACCCTCTGACCAAGTTGTTGGTTATTTGCTGTGATGTGTCTGACTCTGACATCCAAGTCCTGATCAGAAATGTTGCTGAACCTCTCTGTCAATCTTATGCCATATTCTCTGAAAGAAGAAGGTTTCCTAACATGTAAGCAAATTTAAATAAGCGAAGTAAAACATAATTTTTCTTCTGTCATGGAAATAGCCGAAGTACCAGTACGGGCCCTACGGAACCATAATTACCAGGATAACTTTCATGATAATCAATGCATGCAGTACTCCGTATTTTGAATGACACTGTACAAACATGTATTGTATGAACTTACTATGCTAGACTTCATCAAAATCTTGATGAAGATTTGTCGATGAGGGTCAATGCGACATCGTGAATATAAATTTATTCTTAATTATGAAGCTAATTATTGACGTTCCTGAGCTAAATATGAGTGTTCACCGGTAATACCATGCACCTCTAGTCAGATAAGTATCGCAATGTGTATCATAGTCAGACAAGTATCGCAATGTGTATTATAGTCAGACAAGTAACGCAATGTGTATCATACAGTCATACAAGTATCACAATGTGTACAGTCAGGCAAGTAACACAATGTGTATCATTCAGTGATACAAGTATAACAATTTGTATCATACAGTCAGGCAAGTAACACAATGTGTATCACACAGTGATACAAGTATTACAATGAGTATCATACAGTCAGGCAAGTATCACAATGCGTATCAAACAGTGATACAAGTATCGCAATGTGTATCATTCAGTCATACAAGTATTACAGTGCGTATCATACAGTCATACAAGTATCACAATACGTATCTTACAGTCATACAAGTATCGCAATGTGTATCATACAGTCATCAATGTGTATCATACAGTCAGGCAGGTAATACAATGTGTATCATTCAGTCATACAAGTATCACAATGTGTACCACGCGGTATTGATATTGTTCGAGGTGTGATGTGGAAAAAGGAGAGTTATAATTTATTCATTATTAAACTACACACACAAAAATATTATTTTGAAATATGTATAGATCTACCAGGTACGATAATGGAAAGTGAAGAGTTGTCATATATTCATCATTTATTACAGAGTACTTAAAAAAGAAAAAAAACTATTTTTATTTTATAATTTTTTTTATCGATTTTGGAAATGTTATTATTAACAAAGCGCTCGATTCAGGTATGGTTTTGCTTAATAACTTTCTTTATATTTATCTTTTTGTTTTAAAATAGTAAATAACCCTAAAAAGTGGGCGTTTTCCTCCACCGCAAACGGATATTTCGATTCATATAGACTTTCTTAGATTAGCCCTCCCAAAGTATTGGAAATGAAAGAAAGCGTACATGATCGTGAACATTTGGAAAGGCTAATCTCAGGAAATACTGGATGAAACGAAATACCGGATGCGGCAGAGGAAAGAGCTCATTCTGTATAAGGATGTGCACCTCAGTTGAACAGAATTTGTTAAATATCAAGAAAGTAATCGAGCAAATACATATCTGAATCGAGCGCTTTGTTGAAAACATTTTTGCAGTGAACTCAATAAAAATGGCCACGGCATCAATTTTAACAGGAACGAAATTTAAACGGACGTTAAAAACGGCCTTCAAGTTAATGACGTCAGTTAATTAACGATTGTTGAAGTTAGGCTGTGCGGGAAGATATGGATTGCACGTCATGTGTCATATCAGGTGATACAAAAACGACATATCAGGAAAAGTAGCACTATAGTTTAATGATTATAAGAGTTACCAACTCATAATTCATTTTACGCATATTAAATCACGGGTATTTTTAGAACCCGTGAACAAATTCTTTACTTTTAATCAGCACATATACATTATTATATGACCTAAACACATGGATAGAGTTTTGATACACGGTTTCATAGTGTAATGTTGCCGTTATTTACCGGGTTAGTTTCTTTAAATGAACATTGAGATTGACCACCGATAATTTGAATGTGTTTTAACTTTATATGTCGTAACTTGATAGTATACTCGGCTCTAAAGAACCTTAGATAATGTGTTGATACTCCATTAACAAATATATGTTCGAGAAGCTACTGTTTAACACTGCAAAAAGGAAATTATTTCCTGGCAGAGGGATGTTAACAAGCATGTACTGGAGTCAGACAAATGAAAAACTAGATGAATCCATTGAAGAATTGATTTTTCAAGGATTTAATTCAATATTTAGATCTTTCGACAGGCTATGCAAAACATTAGGCTACTTTAAAGTGTGTGAAGTCCAAGACACTTCTCGCTAAATTTAAACTAGCTTATGATTTTCATAACCCGTAAAAATATAGAAATATTGAATTACGGTAATCGTTTTATGTACTTGGTAACAGTGACGGTGCCAACCTTGCACGCATTTTTATAGCAACTTACGACTAGTCAAATGAATAAACTATAACTTGTTTGCTTTAGCTCTGCCAAAAACGTAAAAGTGTTATTTCACTAAGAATTTAAATGCAGCACATAAACGTGTTTCATTTAAAGTCAGTGCAATCGAAATGTAAATATTGGTGTTTGAACGGTGGTAGTGAATGGCAACTTTACCATAAATAGCTTCACGGTAAATTTTTCATTCACTCTGCATTTATGGTAAATTTGCCAACCACTACTGTCGTTAAACCCCAGGAATACCGAAAATTAGTGAATCAATACTCAAATACATATTATTTACCTGTTGTTATAGTATCAATAATAATGTGCCTTCGAAGGTTGGTAATGATAAAATCATAAATACTGCAAGAAAGATAAAATATCATCAGTGTATTCAGTTTAGTCCACATAATAGCCATTTTCTATTCAGGCACACCAGATTGAGCAATTAGCTCCATAAACTGAAAAGTATTCGAAATTAGACGCATATATAATATTTTCAAAATTGTGCTAATAAGCTGCAAAAACGAGGTATCAATATCCAAATTATATCATTTATCTGCCAGTTACTAGTGATGGGCAATCGGTGGAAACTTACACCCTTTTACAGTTTGCCACTATGCTTTCCTCTTTAATTGTACGATGACCAGACAGGCTGTGGACCCTATGATGACGCCTACATAAAGCCCATTGGGACGGTGACGTTTGATGATTATCTATGATCCTTCTTGTCGTGCCCTTAATGGTTTATTCTCTTGTTGCTCTGGCTTCTGCCAAGTCATTGAGTACCTTCATTGTGGCTTTCTAGGCTACTGTTTTTTTGTATTATATTTACACGAGCATATTTGTGTTTTACTTATATTGCCTATTGATGCTGCCTTGTTGGTTAGAGATTAGATCATGGTGGGGATTTCTTTATTTACACTGTCCTGTTTTAATGGGATGACAGTAGCGTAAGTGTGAGGTCTGGTGCACAATAGAACCGGTTTAAACCCCTAGTGGCCTACTTTGCCACTGACCGTTCCAAGGCGGTAGCCCTATTGTCAACCCTTTTGTGTTTGTGATGACGTTTGTATTTATTATTACTTTTGCCTTCTTGCTGGTCTGTTTGCGTGTTTGTTTCTGTGTTTTGTGGTTGACTGTCCTCCTTGAATGCTACTTTCCCTGTCCGATCTTTTTATATTTCTTTACATTGGATATACACTCAAGTGATATGAAACGCAACACGGGAATTTCCGCTATATATTGTATGTACAATATGCTGCTTTTAATCGAATGGTACATGGCTACGTAAGACCTTCCCTTTTTGAAAAAATACTAAAACAACAAATAATACAGCAAATAGTATTCCTGCAATGTTTCATTATTCACAGAGTACGCGTTTGGCTCAATCATGTGAGCAAACTTAGGATGCAAAATTTTGCAAACTATTTACTTTAAATACAGTACTGAACTAGCTCAATTTTTCGAAGATCAACTTCAACATTGATGAAGTTCTTGTTCCAAAGTATAGTGTGATTAAAACTTCTACAACATCACAGTTGTGTCCTTTCTCTAGTTAACTGCATCGTTTTAAAAAAACAAAACATCTTGGGATTTCTTTGGAATATTATGTGCAATTAAGTGTGCAGTATATACAATATATAGCGGAAATTCCCGTGTTGCGTACGTTTTCATATCACTTGAGTGTAATCGGTTAGTCAATATGAAGTATAACATGTGCATTTTAATCTGACTTTGAGGCCTTGAACTTAGAAAATTTCTATTAAAGTATGTATTCTTTCCTGTCTTGTTTCTTATTACATTATTATTTTTTATTTTAAAATAATTCCAGTTGATATGCGTTTAGTTGTGTAAATTTATGATATTTGTGTATCTGCTCATTTTCACCAGAGTACAAATGCAAATTTTGATTTGTCTCCTAGCTGGATTATCATGTTTATTTCTATTTTTAACATTAATTCTAACATGACCTGCGCAGTCTTTCATATACACAAAGAAGAGAGACCACTGTATGTTATTCTATGATAAAATACAGCTGTTTCATTAATTTCCTGCGTATATTTAATCTGTTGGAAGCGCCACGTTACATGACACCACTTGGTAAATACATGTAGATCTATACGTCACGAAGACAAACTCAACAGTAATTTAATGACATTTTAATTACGGTACAACAAACTTGCCATGCTCCCAAACCTTTCACACACCCGATATAAACCCATATGATCATATGCATCAGTACAAATAACATTAATAAGCTTCTTGAACAAGATGAGAAGAGAACGTTTGACGTCACACAGCGCAAGCTATATGACGTAAGCAATGACTTAATTGTTTGTCACGTGATACTAGTGTATTTAAGCATATTGAAACGCGCAGAACTTTGCATATGGGGGCGACCAATGGAAAAGCCTGTAAGCATAGCAGCCTGATTAACGATAATATATAGTGCCCCCACAATAGCGTAAACAATGGGGTTATAGTTGTGTTAGAATTGAATAGAATCGTTCCGATGTGAGTAATTAACTCACGAGTGCGTTAGCAACCATCCGAACTCCTAAGTGTATTTTATTCACCGATAAAACACAGGTACGTATTTATTATATTGTATTTCCTCGTAGTGAAATACCAGTATTGAGATCTACATGTACTACGTATTCATCAGATACAGATCAGATTATTTCTTAATTAAAATGCATTTTTTTGTTTTGGCACTAGACTGTACAATTTCAGGACACTATTTTTTTTTTGTGGGGGTGGGGGGGAGGGGTGGGGAGGCAGGGGGTGGAGTGGGAGCCAAAGCATACTCTGATCACTCCCCCACTCCTCCCACACACCCAGATTATTGGGCCCCACCCCACCCCTGTTGAGCTTAATAAAAATAATTAAATCTTTAAGCACCGTCAACATCTGAGTTCTTAATAAAAACGCGCACATTAGTAGTATAGATACTGAGAGTACCAGGCCAGTTTCACTCACGCGGGGCACGAGAAAAACTAGTGAAATATGCCAGGGGAAGACTCAGGCGTAACTCTCATTAACACCACTAAGATCTAAATGTAAGTAACGCCTAAATCAACACCGTCATATTTCAACAGTTTTCTCAAGCACCCCGCGGGGAAAACTCACCTGGTACTCTCAGTATAATACTAATCAATCAGGTTTTGTCATTTTAATAACGTAACTTTTGCAACTCTTTAGGAGAGCGCAATTTTATTTTATATCTACTTTCGGCGAAGTTTTTCTATAACATTTGCAACTCATTAAGCAATGTCAGACGGAACCGGGCAGTAGTCTTCATCATCGCTCTGCATATCATCTTTTACCATGGAGTATTTTATTTTCCTACACTTTGCTATTTTGTATTTGAGTTCAAGAAGCTCTTCTCTGTTTCTATCCAGCTCACGTTCATAATTATCCATTTCAACCAGCAATCGTCTTTTATTGGTGTCCATAACATCATCACGAACTACTTCATATTCTACTTGGAGTTGCGTACCTCTCATCAATTCTCTTCTATATTTATCTTTTAAATTGTTAAGTTTTCTGCAAACCTTTTCTAATCTTTCTTGTCCCATTATATAATAATACTATATATAATTATTTTTATGCCCTTATTTAATATTTTCAATATCCTTGAATGGAACCCAACTATTGAAATCCTCATTATAATAACCCTTCCATTTAATCAATGCTTGTTTCTTTTTATAATCACGTCGTATTACTTTTTCAATCCTGAATATTTCTTGCTTTGCTTTTATCATACCTAATTCATAAAAGCTTCCATCAATGTTTTCGTTGTTTAAATCTTTTATTTTGTATGTCACAGGATTTGTGTTTTGAATTTTATCAACAATAAATATTTCTTCAGTCCAGTTCGGGGTATAACCTTTCTCAAACGTTCTTTTATATTTGCTGATTCTAACATTATCACCTATTTTAAACTTTGGCTTAATTTGATTACTTTTCATCTTTCCATACAAGTTGAAATACACTGTTCCTTTATTTTTCTCATCGCTGGCCTCAATCGGAATCATTTTAATACTCCGATGTTTTGTATTATTATACTTATCAACCATCATCTGTAGCACATCTACATATGTGTTTGTATTGTTAGCTGTAAAATATTTCCAAATCTTTTCTTTTAATGTCCTGTTAAATCGTTCAATTACTACAGCTTTTCCGAAATTAAAAGTGTGATACATTTTGATATTATTATCATCAAGGAATTGCTTAAACGTCTTGTTATAAAACTCCACACCCTGGTCAACCCACAGCAATTTACATTGTCTTCCTGTACTGATTATTTGTTGGAATGCTTTAGTAATTTCTAAACCAGTTTTTTTGGAACTGGAAAAACCCAAGCAAATTTACTAAATACATCAATAACAGTCAGCAAGTATTTAGTACATTTATTATACTTTGAAAACGATTGCATGTCAACTAAGTCAGCAGACCATATTTTATCAATTTCATTAACAATCACACGGCGTTGAGTGAACTTTCTTCGTATAGGTTTATGAAGTTCATCTGCTAACTTGTCAGTCCATTTCAACGCCTTTTCTCGTTTTTTGAGTTTCCAAGACCAAGTTTATATTTTGCACTAATTACAGGCTTGACTACCAAATTCTTAGCAATCTTTTCTCCGATAGTTTTAGACTTGCTAGATTTCAAACCAGCTAGCATATTTTTATCACACATCGATTTATTACTAGGATTTTCTCAAAACAATAATCATGCTCTTTACAAACAGCATCTAATTCATTTACCGGTTCTCCACTATTAAGTGGATTACCAGGACCACAATAAAGTCCAAACTCTATTGTGCCCATCGCGTCAGGTATACCTTGACGTGTTCGTTGGCGGACGGACTATAAACCTTAGAATTACACACACACACACACCAGGACCACAATAGTTATAAACAGGAATTGTTAACCCCTTTTTAGGTAATAAAGGAAGTAACACTTTATGAATATCAATATAACCACCTGCTGTGTTTTTAACAAACTGTGTTTTAGGAATACCGCAAGATGCACAAGTTGCTCTTAACAGTTTTCTACCATTTTTGGCTAACACATACTGAGGATTAATATTTTCAGTAACCATCTTTTCTTTAATACAGTAACTCATATATAAATAAGATTAGACTAAACTTCGTTTACAAAATATGATTTTATGATGTTTTCATTTTCTATCGGTTTGTATGGTTTTAATAATTTGTAAAGAATATCGTACACACTGTTTCCTTCTTGCAACTTTTTGGTAAAGTACAAACAGAAATATCCACACAAGACACTTGTTTTATCTTGATAATGAATGGTGTTGTATTTTATATTAGGTATGCAATTTAAAACTTCTTTTGGTGGGCTCAGATCAAACGGATCGAAGTAATAATTATTATAGTAACAGATCCAGTGTGTGCCAGGTCCAATATAATCATCAAGATTAATAATACCACATTCTTGTTTATTTTGTTTTGCTGGTAATTTGTTTTTGCTGTACACCCCACTGAATTTCTGTATACCTAGCTGCTTAACCCATTTCATTATATCTAAGTTAGAGATAGGTTTATTTTTAAAATTTAATTTTTATTTACAAATGGGCTACTTCTGTATGGTCTAATTTGTGAGTCTACTTGTAAACCATTTCCACGATCAACTCTTAGTCCTTTTCCTTTTCTACCCACTTGCAAACCTTTTCCAGTTAAGCCACTAATAAGAGATCCGATCAACGGAATTCCTAATGATGCAAGCATTCCAAGAAATCCTCCATCTTGTTGCTGCTTTGTCAGTTTAATAGGGCAACAACCTTTAGACTTTATCATTTTCTTTTTTTGTGCAAGTGTTAATTTATGTGATCCAAGAAGTGCTTGTTTTTTGTTACTAGGAATAGTTACCATCCCATTTCCGAATAGTTTACCAATTCCAGTACTTGCTAAGCCACTAAGTGCCCCTGTTGCTAGTGGTGCTAATACCTTTGGAGCAAATCTAGCAACTGTTGGTAATATTGTTTTAGTTAACAAACCAGCTAATGCGCCTAAAAAGCCTCCATTTTTAGGCTGAGACTTCATTTGCGATTTTGATATATTTATGTCTAATCCCCGTCCACCAGATTTAGCTTTGTTAATATTGTTAATCTGGGTAGCTGTCAGCGACAAGGGGAAATTCCCAGTTAGTTGGTTATTTTTTAACCTGAGTGTTAATTCACTCTTATCTTCATAAGCCCTCGCTAAACTCTGTTTTTGCCCATCTGATAAATTTACTGAATAATTTACGTAAGTCATATATATTATAAGTTAGATTAAACAATAACTAGTTCATTTCTAACAGTATCAATAACTGCATCTACTTCATAGAGAACCAGAGCATAAACTTTATAAGGAGCCCCCGGAGGTATATTTAGTTTATATCTCAAACTTACTTGTTTTGGATCAATACTGACTTCATTTTCCTTGTAACTCAAATCAAAATGTATCATTCCGAAAAAAGTTTTAAAATTACCCACATTGAATAAAGTTCCAGTGTTTTTATCATTTTGCTTGTAAGAATAATTAATAACATCTCTGAATATTCTTATGATATTAGCTTAACTATATTCGGTTTCTGGATAATAAACTCCATTTCCAACTTCCAATCTAGCTGATTGTAAATAGCAATTAGTATTAGCAGCATTTACCTTAAACGTATCCAGAAGATGAGGATTTTGTGTTTGAGATGAACTCTTGTCTGATCTTTGCAAATACACAAACACATGTTTGGGATTTTTAACACCAGCCGTTATTCTAAATACGGATTCAGTTAGTTGGGAACTTCCGCTTTCTTGTATCATTTCACGAAGGTAAGTCCATCTTGTTGATGTCATATGATTTGTCATTACATAACTTAAACCATCTGAGTTAAATATCATTCTGGGTATCCACAAAACTAATTTATTAATAACTACTCGGCCATCATCACCACCAGCTTTGAACATTAGCACATTATCATCTGTTAGTTGCAAGCTGATTTGAATCTGACTAGGAGGAAGCATGTTTGTTTCCAAACCTTCAAAGAAGGAATATTTGTTTAATGGAATTATAGAATCAACTTTTTGATTAATTATGATTAAAGCATGGCGAATCGCAAATCCTGAATTATAACCAGCTTGATCATCCCGAGATTCTGCATCAGCCGTGTTATCTAAATAAAAGTATTCGTTTGTGCCGGTTGTTTTTGCATAATCGTCAGAAATTTCAAGCAAGCTTTTGACATTAACAAATCTGTGAAGATGATTTCCATCATAAACTATTTTTCCATTTTGCTTTAATTGCATTTGATCAATCAACGAAGCTGCATAGTTAATTAAAGCAATTCTGTCAGTATCTATGAAATTGGCTCCATCAGCAAGTTTGTTTGCGCGAAAACTGATTTCGAAATATGCGTTATACCAATCAAAGTAAGAACTTCTGTCATTTAGTGTAAACTGATAACCACTTTTCATTTGCCTGGTATTATTTCCTGGTTGTGTTATGGGTGTATCTAACTGAATAGGTACATGTTCATATCTAGTATTATATTTATCACTTCGAAACATCTAGATATACTAGTAATTAGATTATTTTTGTATTACTTAATCGATTAATTCTTGCATGAATTCCTCTTCCGGATAGTAATCTGTTAATTTTTGTATTTACATCTTCTTCAATTACATTATCAGCCGCAACTTTAGCTGCATCTTTTGTGGCAGCTTTTGTAAGTTCTTTTAAAATTATATCACCTTTTGGTTTAGGTTTAATAACTGAAACTAACTTATCAGCAGCCATTTTTTCTACTTCATCCCCAAGTTTTTTAGAACCACTTTCTAAGATTTGTTTTCCAGCAGTTTCTAATTCGTTTTTGCCTGCTGTTTTCACGGACTCACTAAATATCTTTGATCCGACTTTTGAAAAAATGTCAAATATGCCAGCTCCAGTTAATCGATCGACTTGAGTATATGTTCCCGTACTAGTGTCATAAACTTTTTTAAACGTGCCATATAACTTATGTTACATTAATTCCTTCAAAACAAATCGAAATGATGTGTGGACACCATTAAGATTAATAATCTTACCAGAGAAATCGGTTATGTAAATATTAATACAGTTAATGATCGTTTTGTTTACTTCACAGAACCCGACTCTCATCGGTTCATCTTTGAAAGGATATGATCTCGTAAGATCAGCTGTGCTTATTTCATAAATGACATCTCCGTATGATCCATCAACAATAGAATTACTTATCAAATCACAGTGGATATACAACGTATCGATAGAATTTGTTATGTTTGGTGTTACAGTTCCAAATTTAGTTTCTCTGATAACTGCATCTTTATCAAACCCGATCAAGGTGTGAACGTTTGATTCTCTCAAATCAAGCACTAAATTATTATGGATGGTAACCAAACATTTGAAACTTGATAAATCAAACTCAATTTTTATCGGGACAGGTGAGTCATCAGTTAAATCATTGTTTACAGTCAATGCTTCTTTTATGTAATTATCGATATCAGCATAACTGTAATTTCCGTTTGCAAAACTAATAGTTTTCCAATCTGTCCCATTGTGGTACCTTATCACTTTGTTATTAAAATCCTCACTAATATTATACCACGAATAAGTCATAGAATTAATCTTATCGAGTCCAATACCATACTGTTTGTTTCTGCCTAATATTAATGGTCTGTCAAACACAGTTGTAAAATTACTTGGTGTGTTTGAGCTATTAATTATTGACGCTTTCTCCGATGATAATACAATTTTTTGTTCCATATAGTATAGGATAGATAATTTTTGTTAATACTAAGCATTCCGATATGTAAAATAGTTTAAAACTTGATTTTTCAAAATTGAAAACTTGTGTAGTGTTGTCTTTTATATCTGATCTGAAAATAATACCAGATGGTGGTTTGATGTATAATTCAAATGTTTCTTTAACTATTCGTTTGCCATTTGTTATTACCGGGATAAGAGACTTTGAAGTCCTGCCCTGTGTCAGGTGAATAAGGAATCGTTTTACATCTGCTCCCGTGCAAGTAAAATCTTTCTCAAATACATAGCGACCTTCTTTGAGAATTTGTAATTTATTGTAAGGGTGTTTTGTATAATATTCTTCACCTTTTATAAGTGGATTGGCCCTAAAAGTAAACACGGCAAGAAAAGAACGCCTACGCTGGGTTCTTTCCAGTGGTTTTTGCGTTGGGTAGGATACGTAACCATTGTCATCTTTCATAATACGTATTCCATCTATCGTAAATTCAACAAGTGGAATCCGACTTAAATAGTCTACTTTTACTTTTAACTCATCAATGATACCAAGAACTGCTGTGTGTCGACTATCAAACTTTTGATTATGTTCTTTAAGAAAAGCTATTTCACCATCAAAAGCTTGGCGCCTTTCATCTTGAGCAGCTTTCAGTTGCTTTAAAGCATCATCAATAGCAGTGTTAAGTTTATCAGTGTCAACCAGTTTGCTCAGAGCTGTCTCCAGCGACTTGCCGTCACTTTTTGATATCTTCAAACTCTTTGCCGATATCGGTAACGTTAGTGTTTATTTCAGCAGCAAAAGCAGTTCTCATTTGTTTTGAAGCATCGGCAATAGCAGTTTCTAGTTCATTGTTATCAACCATTTGTTTATTGATTTCTCCAATCCGTGTATTAATATTTTGAACACCAGATCTTATTTGTTCGCTTAATTTCTTGAAGTTTTCACTCTCTTCCAATACATCTTCTTTCTTTTCTAACTCTTTCAAAGCATCACTCAAAAGTTTTATTTCATCTTTCAATCCGTTTTGAATTTCAAGCATTTTCTCGCGGTTTGCTTGCAACTTTGTTTGTATCAGACTTAGTTTATCTTCAACACCTGTTGTCAAATTTTTTATCATGTCTGGAATTTTATCAATATTATAATCACGTATGATTTTTGCTACTCTCCTTACAGTAAATCGCTTTGTTGCTGCATCACCTGCTTTTTCTGAATTACCAACATTGATAATTTTATTATTATGCATGTTAAGCTCACTTCTCAAAACATTTTCCTGGTTTCTGCCTTTGTTAAGATAATTAACCAAATGTTTTTGTTTTACATACTCAGACAGCACAATACCAAAATTTGTAATATTGACGCTGCCAGTAGTAACTTCCTCGCCAAGATCATTAAAAAGTCCCATTATATATAATATGATTAGATTAAATTTCGCCGTTGAAGTTACGCTTTACTAACTTCCTCGGGCGATCAAGATACAGAAAGTCATACTGCTTGTGAGTTGCTTTTTTATACTGATCTTTGCTGACATCTTGTTCGTTGGAAAGCATACCCAGCTCACGATTAACTGGAGTCGCAAAGAAGATGTAATGAGAACAGTTCAATCGAATGTCTTTGGGAGTTTTGTAATAAGATTGAGATAAATAAATTACACAACAATTTTTGTGTCTTCCCTGGATGAAATAATTAATAATATCGTTTTGATTGCGCTCGCAAACATAATCATCAAAAATAGCTATCTTTTGAGTATCAGAATCCAAAACATTTACAGGAATAACTTCATCATTTGAACATTCTAATATATCTTCAACTGGGATTTTATTCTTTGTTGCTATCTTTTCAAGTTTTTGTGATAAGACCTGATACTTGGACTGCTCCAAGTTTTTAGCAAACAAGTAAATCTTGTCGTAGTAAACCAAGGGTTTCAGCAACATGTGAACTAGTGTGTTTGTCTTGCCAGATCCTGAATTACCGCAAATTAACATTCTAAAACAACAGTCTGGCATGAAGTTCCATATCTGTTTAAAATTACCGTTTTCTGTTTTCATATCATAGTTTGGAATTTGCATTATAATAATACTTAGATAATACTTGTCTTAACTTATCTTAACTTATCTTTATTTATCTTATTTTAATCTAACCTAATATTATACATGTCTTTGTTAAAATGGAAAGAATTCGCAGATAAAAAGCAAAAAGCGAGTGAGCTTGTTAAAGAATATGAACATAAAGTTATCCAAAAAAGACTAGAAAAAAGAGCTAGCCGTGATTTGTACAAAGAAATATTTAAACCTGTAACTAGCGAAATAAGTCAACAATTAGCCGCTCTTCCAGCAGCAATAGGCGAGGAAATAGAACAACAAAAAACGTATCAGGGATTACCCCAATTATTTGCTGAAGAACCCCGTAAGCTAACGCTATCACCTGAAAAAAGAAATACTAGGAGAAGAAGAACCTGCTGCGAGGCCTAAGGAACCCAAACCGATGTATGATATTGACTTGATTGCTGGTATGGATAAAGACGTACTTGATAAGTACGGCTTGCCAATGCCAACTGAAATACCAGGTATTACTGACGGGAATGCTGATTATGATGAATATATTAAAAGGGCTGATGAGATACATAAGGAAATAATTCCCAAGCTAAGAGGTCTAAAGGTAAGAATAGACAACCTCAGCGAAGAAAACCTCAAGGAGAAGTTCGAAAATGCGAAAACCAGCGCGACTAATCTAAATATTCAAAATTACTCGGTGACCCCGATGGCGTCAAACAAGATATAGCTTTACTTGCAAAAGAACATAATCAAAAAGCAGATGAGGCAAATACTCTGAATGTTTACATGAAGAGGTTACCTGAGCGAATTCGAACAGCTAGCGAAACTGCACAAAAGACTGGTAAAGGGATACAACAAAATAAAAATTCATACAAAGTCGACAAAGATGGTCGCTATGGAATGTTACAAATTGATTTACCTAATCTTGTTGGTCATCGAAAACGTATTGCCAAACAAGGAGAAGCAGTTGTGTTAGACCTGAGAGTAGACGATGATTTTATAGACTTGATAACAAAGCGTTACAACAATAGAAAAACTTATTCAAAGCTGTCTCAGAATGTTTTTAAGAACAGAATTATCTGGTTTGCCAATTCACAAAGGTTCTTCAAAGTTCAAAAAGATTTTAGGAGGTTGTGCTGATGTTGAATATAACAATAGTCCTGATGATTTACTTAATGATCTAGAGTTGATATGTGGAAGTATCGAGTCAGGAAATAATAGTCCACAGCTGATAAATAAAGGTATTAGCATAATCGATGAATTGTTAAAAATAGGTAAAATATCATCCGAAGAACACGAACAACTATTTTCTAAATATCTAAATTAAATTATTGTCTAACTGTAATTATACATGAAAACCAAAGAAGAATTAATTGATCACTTGACGCGACTTGTAGCTGCATACAGGCGCAGTTATAAATTGTGCGGTATTATAAACACAACATTACAGATTACCAGTGGAATAATTAGTTGTACTGCCGTATTGGCATTGTTTCCGGCAATTCCTGTTTTCGTGGCTGCAGTTGGTGCAGTTCCTCCAGTAGTTGCTGTTTTAGCGAGCAAAACAAGAATAGCAGAAAGAAATACTTTCTTAAAAACACATCATAGGAGTTTCAAACAACTTCTGTCATATGTCCAAACAACCACAGGACTAGAAAATGATGAGGAGATAATTAGGATTGTCTTTAATAAAATATTAGAGATTCAAAAGAATTATAACTTCACGGAACCTCTGGAAATGTATATGAAAAGGTTCAAGCTTAATGGAAATTAAGCCAGCAGAGATGCTCCGGAGCATCTGTTCAAGTTAAACGGTCACGGCATTCAGTCCCCGTAATTCTTGTCTGACTTGTTTCCATATCCTATCATACTTTTCTCTGGTTGATTTTGTTTTAATCGGTTTTGTTTCTTTTTCTATTTTTAATATTTTAAATATTTTCTGAAAAATGTATTCAAATTTGATTGATCTTTTCCGACCTTCTATTTTATCCAAAATCTTTACAATTTTGTAAAACAAATCTTCAAATCTTTGCCTATTTGCAGAAGACAAATCATATTCTACCAAGTATTTATCTAAATGGTACTTTCTGTGGTAAATAGTTTTCTTTCGACTGTAATTGTACCCTGCAATAAGATTGTAACCGTTGTGAGTGCTGCAATTAAGGCAAACACGCTCGTTATCGAAAACTTCACAAGTATCATTACACTTTATACATGCGTAAGTACACTTGTAACACAGCTTGGCTCGGGTAGAATATTTACAAAGCTTCTTTTTATTAGTTGTGTAAAATAAGATGCAATCTGAGCACACCTCGGGAGGATCAATAATATCTAAAACTCTTTCACAGTATTTGCAATTCATTATATTATAATATAGCATTATATATTTAAATATAGGCTTAAAGGAATATTATCTTATGTAATTATATAAATGGAACGTATAGAAAAGAAAATCAAAAACTTTAAGAAAGATCAAACGGAACATGCAAAAACTATTGATTTTAAAGATATGAGTAAATATGACAAAGAGTTAATAATATTTTCAAACTTTCAAGATTTGACAGAAAGAATCATAACAATGGTAAAACAACTAAAACTGTCATGGAAAATAAAAAAAGGAGATATAAACAAACTGCGTGCTTTTTGTAAAAAACAAATTTCAGAGGCAACCAGTTGCCAACCAATATTATACGAAGTTTCTTTTATTGCCCACTATGATATTTTACTTAAGCAAGGAATTGAAATTATTATGTATGGTTGATTAAAATAATATAATCTTTAATATATGAGTATTTACAGTTATGCGGAAGAAGAAAGAAAACATTTTAAAGAGGAACAGAAGGTTTATGAGAAAGTAGCTGCTTACAAGCAGGCTCTTTTAACCAAGACAAATGAACTTATCAAAGAGTTTGAGACAGTTCACATGCAACGATTGTCAGATGATATTGCAGCTTTTAAAAAAGGTTGGGCAATAAAAACTGAGATTGAGTGCAATGATGCTGTAAAGCTTCTCACAGATCTAGCAGAAAAAAAAATTAAGATTTTTAATGAAACACAATTAAAAGTAATGTCTGAAAATGTTGAGTTGTTCAGAGATAATCTAATCAGCAATCTAGAAAAACCTCATGTGATTAATAATGATATCGGATGTTACGAGGACTTTGAAACGTTTGTCGAAAGTTTAAAAGAAATGATTGATGCATACGTTTTTGATAAAGACGAGTTTATAAACTATTGCAAATACAAGATAAAAATAAAATCACTGGCAGCTGGAGTGATCTTGAAACTGTTGATTTTGACAGATACTGCAAATATCATGTAAAAATAAGTCAGATGATAGATAATAGAGTTCTTGAGAAAAAGCTTTCGGAGATACTTAGACATTATCCTGGATAATGAAATAGATGCTCTCTTGGATGAGGTTATTAACGAAGACACCGGACATGTTTATGAGGTTACCGATGAGGACGCCAACGAGGGTGAAAATAATGTTATTTAATTAATTAATTAATATAGGCTTAAAAAAATAATCTCATGTAATATTATATAATGAGTATCCGAGAAATTGAAACATCTCCAAAACAGTATAGTAAGGTTTTTAAAGTAGATATTACTGATAACAGCGAGCCGTTTACTCAACTGTACAACGCACACCACCCTGTTGTGAAGTTTCTCAAACCAGAACTAAAAAAAAAGGTGGATTTAAATTAAGCATAAGTCTAAAAGTTACTTTTGAAAAACAAATACGAACAGACGATGGGTTTTTTAGTGTTATATTTAAAACAGCTTACTTTGCCTCAAAGGCTGCAATAATATTAAATAAAAATCAAATATCAGAAGCATTAGACAAAGCACGAGAAGAAATTATAAATAGAATTGGAAATTGGCTTCAGTTGGGAAGTGGTTGGCAAATTGAATCAGTAGATGCACATTACATAAATCGAATAAAGTATAAGCCTTTACGAGGTAGCTCTTATTTGGATTTACCAAAAGAACTTGCTAATTCTAGAAAAGGATGATCAATATAAAAAATGAAAAAGATAACGAATGCTTCAGATGGTGCCATTTGGCTAATGAATGTCCTGCTAATAATAAACCACAAAGAATAACAAAGTACAAAAAGCATAGTGGAGATGTAAATTATAAAGGAATTACATTTCCTGTTACTATCAAACAAATCCCAAAAATAGAAAAACAAAACAACATTTGTTTAAACATATTTGGGTATGAAGATAATCAAGTATACCCTTTGTACATATCAAAAAATAAAGCAGAAAAAACATGTGATATGCTTTTGATTACCGAAGAAGAAAAAAATCATTAGGTGTGGATAAAAAACTTTAACAGTTTGATGTCTAATCAAACAGCACACAATGAAAGAAAATGGTTTTGTAAAACATGCCTACAATGCTTTACATTAGAAGTGTGCTAAACAAGCAATACAAATGCCAAACAAAGATGAAAAAGTTAAGTTTAAAAACTATGACAGGCAGCTAATGGTTCCGTTTGTTATATATGCTGATTTTGAAGCAGTAACCGAAAGTATTTCTTCAGCATCAAACAATCCTAAAAAAGCACATACAGAAGCATATCAAAAGCATACTGATTGCAGTTATGGGTATAAGGTTGTTTGTTGTTATGATGATCAATATTCACAACCAGTTGTAACGTATAGAGGTCCGAATGCTGTTTACGAGTTTTTGGAAAAAATGATAGAAGAAGAAAAGTGGTGCAAGAAAACTATGAATGCACATTTTAAAAAAGATTTGGTGATGTCGTCGGAAGAAAAAGCTAGATTCCAAAAATTTAAATCATGTCATATTTGTGGTAATGGTTTTTCAATAACTCTTGAAAAACATGACCCGGGTCGTTCAGTAGCATATGAAAACTCCGTTAGAAAAGTCAGGGACCATTGTCACATAACTGGGAAGTATAGAGGAAGCGCTCATGACATATGCAATATTAATTTCAGGTTGACTAGAAAAATACCTGTTGTGTTTCATAACTTGAGAGGATATGACTCTCACTTCATAATGCAGCACATCGGAAAGTTTAAACAAAACATAAATATTATACCGAATACCATGGAAAAGTATATGGTTAGTAAAAAGTTTAGTATTTATTGATAGTTTTCAGTTTATGTCCCAATCATTAGATAATCTAGTAAAAAACGTTCCGTCGTTTCAATACATATCTCAAGAATACAACGGTAAAAAGTTAGACTTGCTAAAAAGAAAAGGCGTTTATCCTTATGAATATATGAACAGTTTTAAGCGTTTTGGGGATACCAAGTTACCTAGCAAAGATAGCTTTTATTCCCAATTAAACGACGAACATATTTCAGATGCAGATTATGAACACGCTACAAACATATGGAAAACATTCAAGATTAAAAATATGGGAGAATATCATGATCTGTATCTTAAGACTGATGTGCTGCTACTGACAGATGTTTTTGAAAACTTTAGAAAAATGTGCATCGAGTATTACAAATTAGATCCTTGCCATTACTTCAGTAGTCCTGGTTTAGCCTGGGATGCATGTCTTAAGATGACTGGTATCCAACTTGATTTAATAACTGATATTGACCAATATTTGTTTGTGGAAAAAGGATTAAGAGGCGGCACGAGTTATATCGCAAACAGATATTCACAGGCTAACAATAAATATATGAAAAACTATGACAAGAAAAAAGAAAGCAAGTATATAATATATCTCGATGCTAATAACTTGTACTGGTGGGCCATGTGTCAACCGTTACCTATTGGCAACTTCAAGTGGGTTGATAAGTTTGAAAAAGGAAAATCAAATTACATTGTTGAGTGCGATATTACGTATCCTGAGAAACTGCATGACTCGCATAATGATTATCCTCTTGCCCCGGAAAGTTTAAATATCAATGATGAGTGGTTGTCAGACTATTGCAAAAATTTAAAACAAAAGTTTAATTTAGGACATTATAATGTTAATAAACTTGTTACGACGTTACAAAATAAAGAAAAGTATATCGTGCATTTTAGAAACTTAGAATTGTATAAAAAGCTCGGATTGAAGGTAGCAACCGAATACTACAGTTTGACGAATCAGAGTGGTTGAAGACATACATAGACTTTAATACTGCTAAGAGAACAGCTGGTAAAAATACTTTTGAAAAGGATTTCTTCAAACTGATGAACAATTCAGTTTTTGGTAAAACTATGGAAAATTTGAGAAAAAGAATTATTATTAAATTGACTCACGACGAGGAGGTCCTTTTAAAATATGCAGCAAGACCTTCATTTATTTCTTGTAAAACGTTTAATGAACATTTATTTGCCATAAACAGAATAAAAGAACGATTAGTTTTAAATCGCCCTTTTATGTTGGTATGTGTATTTTAGACTTGTCAAAATATTTGATGTATGATTTCAATTACAACTATATCAAAAACAAATATGATAGAAAAGCCAAGTTATTATTTACTGATACCGATTCCGTGTGTTATGAAATAAAAACAAAAGACGTTTATGCAGACTTTTACAAGGATAAAGAACTGTTTGATAATTGTGATTATGATCCAAAACGTTTCATTTTAATGATAATAAAAAGGTTATTGGCAAGATGAAAGATGAAACTTGCGGAATACCTATTGTTGAATTTGTTGGGTTGCGAAGTAAACTATATTCGTATATGTTAGATAATGAGGTTAGTACAAAACAATGCAAGGGCGTTAAAAAGTGTGTTGTTAAAAAACAAATAGCACATGACGATTACAAAAAGATTTTGTTTACGGCAACAGAAGCTCACCATGAGATGAAAGTCATTAGATCAAAAAAGCATAACATAAGCAGCTATGGAATAAATAAAAAAGGTTTATCAGCTTATGATGATAAACGGTACATACTAGATAATGGCCAAGATACATTAGCATACAAGTAAAATACTCCATGGTAAAAAATGATATACAGAGCGATGATGAAGACTACTGCCCGGTTCCGTCTGACTTTGCTTAATGAGTTGCAAATGTTATTGAAAAACTTCGCCGAAAGTAGACATAAAATAAAATTGCGCTCTCCTAAAGAGTTGCAAAAGTTATGTTATTAAAATGGCAAAACCTGATTGATTAGTAGTATAGATACTGAGAGTACCAGAGTTTGTCCAGCGGGGTGCTTGAGAAAACTGTTGAAATATGACGGTGTTGATTTAGGCGTGACTTACATTTAGATCTTAGTGGTGTTAATGAGAGTTACGCCTGAGTCTTCCCCTGGCATATTTCACTAGTTTTTCTCGTGCCCCGCGGGAGGGAAACTGGCCTGGTACTCTCAGTATCTATACTACTCACATTACTTGGAATCTTGCCAACAGTAGAATGTACTGCAGTGGTTAAAATTTCCCCACACACCGACTTTGCCGTAACATCTATCTATATCACTAAAGTGCGATGCGTTTTCATTTAAACATTGTATTTTAGATTATCGATACTGCAGTAGATTTTAAAGATTAGGTAGAAATACAGTTACCTTGACTCTCAGCTGGTAATAATCACCATTATTTTATAAATTGACAGACGTAATGACGGCACATTTACAATAAAGTCAGGTAAACGGCCAACTGGATGGACTAGATCCAACGCGAATAGAGGTGGGCCGGATACCAAACAGAGATGGGAGTTAACTGCGTTTGGAACGAATATAGCCATGACCTTCCCTTAACAAGGGAGTTAACTGTGTTTTGACTTTATTACCACTGTTTTTTTCCCCATAGTATTTGCTACTCGCGTTACCGTAGAGCTCGCTTGCGCGCGCGTCGCTTGGCGACGCGACCTGAGCTCGCTATAAGACTTTCTTCCAGCGTGTTTTATTAGGCGGGAAAACTAGTCAATGTACGACAGTCTCCTCTTTCTACCTGTTATGAAATTCTTTATTGTCATATAAAACCTGTACGAAAATTGTAGCTGAATGTATGATCTTTCAGACAGTGTAAAATTCCATAAAATCCGATTACTATTTTAAAAGATATACGGGTTTTAATTCACTAATATTTCATCACACTGAAGTTCATATATCACCTGTATTTATTGAGAAACAGTACACACTGGATAAGCCACTCCTACTGAGACTAATTTGCTTAATAGCATGCCGTACTGTTATTGAAGATTTTGTATTCTGATAAAGGATCTCTGCAACTGGGAGTAGAAAAACCTCGTTCAGAAATTCGTCTGTCTGTTCATTTTAAACATAGGATTATTTCGCAACGTCTTGAAACGTGTCTGTTCTGGTCATGTCCTAAAAATAGAAAAACATTTCACAATCGGCAGAAACATGGCTAGTTTGAAAATATTGCATCTGAACCATTTCGCAATATTTCATCATATGATGACGTCACTTCCTGCGCATAGGCGTGACCTACTTATACCACGTACGTTTCTATCTTTAGAAAACAAAATGGCGACCGTTTGTTTATAGTTATAGGGACGCTTCTACTAGCTTGTATTATGTACACGCGATATATTTATATATAAATAAAGTTCCTTTCTGTTCGCAATTTGTGAAACTATATACACATGCTCAGATCTGGACTTGTGGTAAAATAATGTGGCAGTAACTATGCGTGTCGAACCTAGCTGTACCAATTGTAATACTAGCGCCATCACGGATGTTAATTTATGCCGAACTGCTGTCAGAACTGAGACGGTCAATAACAATATATCGATCGTAGGTTTGAAGCATATTTCGAGTCTATTGTATCTGAAGGGTGGGATGGGGTTTGTGGTGTTGTGTTGTGGGGTTGGGGAGGGGGGACGGGGAGAATATGTATAGATAACTGTATATCACTGTAGACAATTTTGTATCAGATGACGAGGCTTACTGTTATTCATTCGATCTTTTGTTTTCTTACTTAATTTTCGATTCAGTGGTTCCACTACTCCAGCCGATTAAAGGCTCTGGGTATTGTTTAACCACGTATAGGATATGTTGTTTGCTTTTTAATTTAGTCTTTTGACTGTTACTTGTGATATGCATGCTTCATAACCGCTGCTCACAATTTAATTCCATTATGTTTATTTCGCTCTTCGGGGCATTTAATTTTATTAGATACTGGGACCATACGCCGTACGACATGGCGATGCGTTACACTCCATGTCCACCGCCATATGCATGCCATCTTGGGAATGGTTTAAATGTTTGTACTATTGATTTTATGAATATTGAGTTCTACTCAACCCGGAGCTAGAGGGCGTGAGCGGTAGCTAGCATATTTCACTACCGCTCATGAACAGTCTCAATCAAACCGAGACTGCAATATTTCGTATGTGTCGTTTTCGTCCATTTCCAAAGGTCCATTATCATACTCTTTTTTATAGCACAGTGGCGTTGCTTGTGCAGTGTGGCGGCAGTAAAACGTCTCCCCGCGCTTGCAATCAGTACTGTTATTCATTCGGTCTTTGGAGGTCGCTGAGCCCGATACTTATATTTAATTATTGGTGGTACTTTTTCGTGTTTTTTTTTGTTTTCTTAATTTTCGATTCATTGGTTCCACTACTCCAGCCGATTAAAGGCTCTGGGTATTGTTTAACCACTTATAGGAAATGTTGTCTGCTTTTTAATTTAGTTTTTTGACTGTTACTTGTGATATACAGGCTTCATAACCGCTACTTCCAACTAAATTCATTATATTTATTTCGCTCTTCGGGGCATTTAATTTTATTAGATACTAAGACCATACGCCGTACGACATGGAGATGCGTTACACTCCATGTCCACCGCCATATGCATGCCATCTTCGGAATGGTTTAAATGTTTGTACTATTGATTTTATGAATATTGATTTCTGCTCAACCCGGGGCTAGAGGGCGTGAGCGGTAGCTAGCATATTTCACTACCTCTCAATCAAACCGAGACTGCAATATTTCGTATGTTTTGTTTTCGGCAATTTCCAAATGTCCATCCATTATCATACTCTTTTTTTTACCCAGTAAAGCTTTTGTGTGAAAAAAAAACACGAAATACTCAAATCAGGTTTTTCATTAGTTTTGCTTTGGATTTAGTTGTGTTCTGTAAATATTAAAGAATCATCAACAAAGTTTGTATTTGATACAGTTAATTGTTGTCCGTTTCCTTTTTCATATACGAAAAGTACAAAGTAGTATGTAGCTATTCCCTGGATAATATTCATTATAATTTAATTCGTAAACTCGAATAATTATAAAATATTTATATTTTAGACTGTTCTTCGGACTCAACTCCAGCATCTTATTATTTCAATATTTATAGTATTTAATATTGAATAATTTATAATAAATTAAACGACAATATGAGTGTGATTTGCGTTTACAGCAAGACATTTTAATCAACTCAATATACATGGCAAATAAGTAGACCAGTAAGGACTCGTTCCTGTAAATGGCTCTATTGAAGCAGATATTCACCGATGTTCCATACATTGGCACTAGTAACCAAGAATCACGTTCTTGTGTATGTGTCGTAGAAATGCGCTATTATAGTCGTCAGGAACACAGCATTTACAATAGATAGAGATGGTCCTTAAACGCCAATATCTGAAACAGACTGAAAAGATCTTCATGTAACCAGATTATTATCAATAGCATTAGGAATATATATATATTACATCCATATCAATCTTTTTTGGGAGGGCTGTAGGGGCTCACTATTGTACTTTTCCAATTCGGTGCTATTGTATATCGATGTGTCTTGCTTGCAAACCAAATCGCGAATGACTTATTAAAACGACCAGTTCACTGCGTGGTCATTTACTGCAAAATGCATTTCAACGAAAATGCATGATTATCACTATAATCCTCAACTGAACTCTTGTATAATTAGCTATCACGTGATGCATATGATCACGTGATATTTCTAACTACTTACGAATATTGTCTGCTTACAGACCGTACTTTGAACTTAACAAATATAAATGTATTTATAATTTAATTCGTAAACTCAAACAATTATAAAATATTTATATTAAGACTATTCAACGGAGTCCTGCATCTTATTATTTCAGTATTAATAGTATTTAATATTAAATGACTTATAATAAACTAAACAAGACACTATGGGTGTGATTTGCGTTTGCAGCAAGACATTTTCGATTTTAAAATTGTCACAGAATAATCACGAGTAGAGCGTATTGGTCGTACACAGCTCCTGTAAGCACCTGTCAGTCACACCGTAATCCATTGTTCACTTGAAACCAATTCACAATGTCCAGGATATATTCAGGTAACACGTATAAGCGTGCCAATTTTAAATGGCCGCCAGAGGGCGTCTGGAAGGGCCGTTTAATAAGTTTAGTTTTGTGCTAATGCAAGTAAAAGTATAGGTCTATCTCCTTAAAAGGCCAAATTGTGTAAGGGTCCTTTCGTGTAGATTTTAATACTGCGAATTTAGCCACGTGTGTCACGGAGTGAATGTGGGAAATAATGTTTTGGGCGGAACGTCGGTTATAAAATGCATTGTTCTCATGTCCTGGCCGGAAATGATTGAAAGTTACTTTGTTGGAGCAGAGGTTGGAACCGGCGAAATTCACAGGCAATATGTGGTCAGTATTTATTTTCTTAACTTTTATCGTACATTTGTATTCAGTGGGCGGCGCCATCTTGTTTGGCATTGTAACGACATCCGGTTAGCTTTTATGTTTCGCAAACATTAACTTGAGACTAGCATATGATTTGAAAGTTACTTTATTAGATGTAATTATTGTAATTGATCATTAATTGTAAAACAATATTAATTTGATAACATTGTATAATAGGTACATTAGTTAACGTTGTCGTATAACTCAGCGATTGTAATACACGTTTGAATTGATAACATTGTATATTAGGTGCATATGAATGATGAGTGACTAGTATAACTGTTCGACGCGTATACATGGCGTTGTAGAATATACATCCATCGTTACTCATCATAATTAGAGAGTGGCTTGTATATATTTATTAGATAATGATTTGTTGGTGTAATGATAATTATATAATATTGGTGTGTTTATGAACGGACATTTAAAACGTATGTATTATTACAGCCTAACCCGTCCGGTGCAGGTAACCCGTCCGGTGCAGATAAGCCTCCCGGAGTGGAGCTAAGCCTTTAGGGTGTGTAAGCCCCTTAGGTGATTCGACACTAGAATCAACATATAACGTAACGAGCGGTGGAGACGGTCCCCGTACCTGTGCAACATGACCAGGTTATAGAATCGACAACCCTCGGGACACGAGGTGGGCCCGTTATCAGTTCTCACTGGAGGAACATCATCCACAACCTCATTGGAGGTTAATCATCATTATATCGCGTCATCAACCCTTAGAGAAGGCATTTGATGACAATCATCAATTGGATTCGCGCATCATCATATTCATGAGCACTCGCGCATCACAGTTATTGCGCTAGATCATAATTATTGTGAACATCAACATTGTTATAACTTAAACAACACTTTAGTGTCGTATATAGTCAGTCGACCCATTTAGTATTTGTTACAATATTGGTTAAGAACGTCTTAAACGTTCATGAGAACAGTCTTTTCATATTTCATCTGTGTATTCGCTTGTGTTTTTTTTGATAATTGTATATATATTTAACATATTTTAAAAGTTGCATTAAACTTGTGTAAATGCATTCATCGTCATTGATTCTTTCCTGTGTTAGCCCCAACCACTAGGGTCATCTTGCGACAGAAATAAAGAACGGGCACACTTATGTACCAATCAAATTCCTAAATTGAGAGAAACGTCTTCTGACATCATCATCTCTACCACATACAAGTCTATTGCAGATTCAAACTTCCACCTGCCGTTTTTCTTAAAAACGCGATCATTAACTAGACCACTAGTTGCCCCACCTCGCCTCATACTATGCAAATCAAATGCGTTAATATCACTAGATTTGGTAAACAACTGAACACATGTACAACACTGTATATGTGTTAGTGTCTTATACATTCTAGTAACAATTCAGAATTCAAATTCCGGCATCAAACATGTCTGCTCAGCAGCTTTGAAATTACAACTACCCAGCGATTTCAAAAAACACAACTGGCAAACAGCATCAGATATGTAAATGCCCAGCGGTTTCAAACATGCAATTTCGCAGCGGCTTTAAACATACAATTACCAAGCGTCTTCAAACATACAAATGTCAAACGGCTTTAAACATACAATTACCAAGCGGATTGCAACATATAACCACCCTACATATTTAAACATATACCTACCCAGTAATTTGAAAAACGCAACAGCCAAACGGCATTAAACGTATGACTATCCAGCGGCTTTAAACATGCAACTACCCAGCGGTTTTAAACGTGCAACTGCCCAGCGTCTTTAAGCATCTAATTACCAAGCAGCTTTAAGCATACAACTGACAAGTGACTTCAACATGCAGCTACCCAGCGGTGTCAAAATTGTAACTACCAAGCGTTTTCAAACCTATAACTTCACAGCAAATTCAAGCATGTAACTAACCAGCAGTTTCAAACACGCACCTAGCAACGGCGTCAAACATGTAATTGTACAGCGGCTTTAAACCTGAAATTACCATGCGGTTTTAAACGTGTAAGTGAACATCAGTATCTAACATGACAATGCCCAGCGACTTTAAACATATACTTACCAATCAGCTTCGAAAATGCAACGAACCGGCGGCCTCAACATGCTAACTACCCAGTAGATTAAAACATGTAACTGACCAGCGGCATCAGAAAAATGGAACTGTCCTAGCCTTTCGAACCTATAATTTAACCGCAGTTTCCATTATGCAATTATGCAATTATATGACTTTTATTGATTGTGATTAAAATTAATATCAGATAAATGAACACCTAACAGGTTAAAACCAAAACTTGATGTCTGATCACTTATAAACCAAGGCAGTCGATAACAGAACATGCTTTAACAGAAGGGTTAACCCGCTTGGAAAAACTGAGTTAGGATATAACAGAGAACACTCCGACTTAAGTAGTTTAAGAACTATACGCTATCATGTGCCCAAGCAGGCTACCATACGCCTAACGGATTCCAATATGCCGGACAGCTACGAATATATGCCCCGGAAGGCTCTAGTATATGCCTTATTGATTTCAATATGCCCAACAGCTTCAAATGTATATCACAACAAGCTCCAATATCTGCTTTACATCTACGACCGTGTCCGCTAGCTTCTAATAGAATATCTAACATGCTCAAGTATGCCTAACACCTTCGAATATATACCCCAATAGGCATATGCATAAGTCGAGCAGATTGAATATGCCCCGCAGGTTTGAATACATTACCCAACAGGCTCGAATATATGCCCCAAAATGCTCTAGTATATGGCTAACGTATTCGAATGTTCCCAACAGCTTCGAATATATTTCCAATAGACTATTATATGTATAAGGTATTCGAATTTGACCTGTATCTTCAAATATATGCCCCAGAAGGCTCTAGTAAATGTCTATCGTATTCGAATATGCCCAACAGCTTCGAATATAATTTATGCCCTAACAGGCTCTAGTATTTGCCTAACGTATTAGAATATGCCCAACAGCTTCGAATATATGCCCCAACAGGCTCTAGTACATGCCTAACGTAGTCGAATATGCCCAACAGCTTCGAATATATGCCACAACAGGCTCAAGTATATGTTAAAAGTATTCGAATATACCCCATGGCTTCGAATATTTGCCCCAACAGTGTCAGGAGTTGTGGTTCTACATTAACCTTTGTACTAAATGAACGTACTTATTAATTCATATGAACTATCCTGTAATTTAAACGGGTCCTTTCATAAGGTGACAGTGTCTTGTGCTGATTATACAGTCTAGCTTTAATCTAATTTGAAAAATAAACACAATGTTTCAAGGCAGTGGTGTTTAACACATAACATTTTGAACATTGTATATACATATATTCCGTTTTCCACAGGCTGCCTGCCGCATGATTATACCAAAATTACATTTGTTCAAAACAATGATTCAAACACAATAATTTACAATACGCTCAAAACATTAGCTCCTATCAACATCCGTTGATATTTTTAACTAAACTATTTGGCTAGAAACTTTATTGGTTCAAACCTACAACTATATAACAGTATATCTGCAATAAATGACAATAAAGGAAACTAAATGGTTTGGACACTATCCTTCAAACATTAACACTTACAAACTAAGGTATTCAGCATCATACGTCGAGCTGAACACTGAAATGAGCTATCCCGGACTATAGCTACGTTAGTTAATAGTGATGTCTCAGCCTCATATGTTGGGCTGGACACTAGACTGAGCTATCACTTTAGATAACTATCAGGTTCGAACGTATGTTCAACCGCTTCGAACTATTTGTATCAACATCAAATGGTTCAACTATCAGCATCAAACGTTGAGCTGTACATGTTCTGACCTGTCACTTTGGTCAATCAGTAGTTCGCACGGACGTTTCTACAGCTCGTCTGTCGAACTACAGTACGTTTATTTATACTCACAAACTACAAACTCCGCAGTACTGACTTGTAGCTAAACCTTCTTTGAGCACAAAATACTACTATGTGAGCTCTCTGGTATATGAAACCTGCTGTGTAGACCAAAATAAACCTATATGTTGACAGAATCCTACTGAACAAATTGCCCTCCGACCGACGCAATTAAGCTCCTTAGGGTTCCCAGGTGAAAGACAGAAAATATCAACGATCTCTTATTAGGATTCTATAAAAAACGAGCTTCTTGCACTATGCGATTTAAAGTTGCGTGGAGACGTGCTGACCACAACAATTTGCAATGAATTTACCTGAGTTTCTAATCACAATCTTAATAACTTACAAACTGTCTCTAAAATTTGCCAAAACTCAAGAACAGGTTTTTCATAAATATTAACTCGAGCATGCTTCATTTCAACTATACAAAATATATTCCCTGGAAGTATGTAAATCTCTTTCTATATTACATGCAGTACATAATGCGAAAGTTAAACAAATGTTTTGTCAACGTCACATTATTCTGACAAACAGACTCTAGTATGTGTCTAACGTATTCGAATATGAAAAACAGCTTCTAATATATACCCCCAACGGGCTCTAGTATATGTCTAACGTATTCGAATGTGCCCAACAGCTTTGAATATATGCCCAAAAGGCTCTAGTGTATGTCTAACATATTCGAATGTGCCCAATAGCCTCGAATATATGCCCAACTGGCTAGATTCGTACAAGGTTTTATAAACAAAAACAATACTTGGGTTGTATCTTTCAATCAGTGACTCTGTTCCACATACTGTACTTTTTAGCGAACTTCTACATAACACAGTTCACATCATCTTAGCACAAATTTCTGAAAATGATCAAAACTTAATGTACGCAAACTTTTCCAATTCGGTGTTATTGTATAGCAATGTGTCTTCCGTGTAATGATGTTATAGACTTCAATGATCGAAATCAAGTTATTACAAGTAAACTTCTTCAGCAGGATTTTCGTTATCACAAACTACGTAGATCTTTCTCTAAATTCTACCGCCGCAACGAGGGCCTGCTGGGAAAGTACAACACCAACCTTAAAACACTTCTGCGACTAGTCATATCACAACCCTCATTTTATGGAGATGTGGTCTATAAACTTCGTAAGTTAAAGGGGTCTGACGGGTTTCCTGACCGCTTTACAAATTTAATCAGGAAGTTCGTCAGAAAAGGATATAACCCTTTGGTTTTGCAGCACACTGCATGTTTAGTGATTGACCCCTCTACAGCCAGTCATTACGCTTCACTTTTCACTTGTGCGATGACTGGACTACCTCTTGGGACTCTATGATTGTACCTACTGAAACCCCAACTAAGGGGGGTGGGTGCATGAGCTTTCGTCCCTCGCGTTTTCTGGTCGTACCCTACATTGGTTTTCTCTTTAGCTGCAACTACTATGGTTTTTCAATACGATTCCGGATACATCCTGAGATGTTTATTATTTTGTATGTTTATCTTTAGTTAGTTTCTCTGGATGTGGACTTTATTGTTAGAGAATTCCTTTTGATGGGATGTAGTTTTGTTTACACTATCTTGTCTATTTGGGCGCTGAAGACAGGATAATAGCGAGGATTGTGCGCATACAAAAACGATTCAAGCTAACCAGTAGGCCTTATTGCCTACTGACCGTTCCAAGTCGGTAACCCTGTCTTCACCACCCTTTCTGTTGTTTTTAGTCTCTTTCATTGTAATTTCTAGTCCTGGTTTGCAGTACAGTGCGGACCTACGATGAAATTGCGTTCGGACGCTGTGGTTTCTATAGGACCCTATATATTGTTTTGCTTGCAAACCAAATCTCGAATGACTTATTAAATGCGAGGTCATTTACCGCCAAATGCATTTCAATGAAATGCATGGTTATCACAATAATCCTCAACTGAACTCTTGTATAATTAGCTACCACGTGATACATATGATCACGCGATACTAACTACTTACGAATATTGTCTGCTTACAGATCGTCCTTTAAATTTAAAAAATATAAATATACAAATAACAACGCTATACAAACACAATTTTTTTTTGATTTCGATCACCAAAGTGGTGGTCCGTTTATTCTCCCCGTCATAGGTGCACGAGGGTCGGGGAGGACCATCCCTCTATGCACCTTACAATATATTTATGCATACAATTATAGACAATAATAACAGTGAAAAAAATTCAAATATAATTTGTTGAAAAGTTATTAATTGGGGATTTTTTCTTTTTATCTATTCTTGAGGTCATGAGTGGGTGATTTGAGTTTGAGAACTTTAATTACAAAAACACTGTGATTGTTAAAATATCAATTGATAGTTGTATACCATATCTTAAATATAATTACCTTTCATTGTTAGTTCTATTTAGTTTAGTTTAAAGAAAATGTGTTCTTTTTTATCTTTTGTAAGGGGAGATAACTTGTAAGACAGTGTCTTGTTCATAATAGAACTATTACCATCTGTTGTCTGTAATGAGTATTTTTTCCATCGGATTTGAATGAGGGAAGAGTGGCAGAGTCTGATTAAGCTTCATAAAATAAAATTTGCAGGACGAATGCCAGTTAAATATTTAAATACTCAGCTTATCTGTAGTATCTTGCATTACAAATGTATCCCCCGTTCATGACCAAGTAATAAATACAAAGTTTTTACAAATGTATTGAATAATAAAAGACTATGTTTATGTAGGTTTATGGATGTTTCGATGCATATTGGCATGAGATATGTACATATTTTACTTGTATGCTAAACTTACATCATGATGTAGATTACCAAGGGGCAATAACAAGCATCGACTTATCAAATAAAGCAATCGAAAAATGACTAGTTTAAAACTACAAATGCTTGTCATACCTCTTGTTACATAAACATTTGTTCCATAAGTTAAGAAAAGAATTAGAAAAAGTGTTTTGGCAGAAAAAGATGACATGTTAATTAAACTCGAAAGAAAACACATATCTAGAAAGTTGAGTAACTTGACATTTGGACAAATAAAAAAGAATACGGAAGGGTAAACAGTAGATGTAGTTTATGATATTTATAGCAATTTATAGCAATTGCTATAGTAGCAAATAGTAGTGTTATGGTTCGGCGACAATATTTTCATATCGGTTCCATATTTTATGAAATTATGTATCTTTTGAGTTTGTATAAGCTAGGAATTTTTCAGTTTTATAAACTGATGTTAAATAGTAAATAAAGTTGAGGCAGGATGATGCAGAATTATTTTGTTTTTGAAAGAATATATGGTATTTTCCTAATATTAGAATTTTATTAAGGATATTATCAAATTTAGTATTCCCTAATATAATATCTGAGTCTGACCAGTTAGTCACTATGTTAGTACATGTGCTATTAATTAAAGTAGATAAGTCTGACCAAAATAACTTTGAAACATCAAAGTCATAAAATAGATGTTTAATTGCTTCTACTGCTTTATTACAAAGAGTACATTTATCAGAATGAGAAATGTTCATTTTTAAGTAAATAATTGGTACCTAGAATCCTATGGTTTATCCTATGCTGGGACCGTTGGAGTTTTACATCTTGATTTATTTTAAATGTTGCAGCAAAAATGTTATTCCAATTTAGGTGTTTATTATTAAATTCTTCATTCCATTTTATTATCGCTGATGGGGTTATATTTTTTATAAGCATTGCATCATAAATTGATCTGCTACCTTTAATATCTTTTAAAATGTTTGATAGATGGAACGGGATTATAGGATTTGTACCTTTGCAAGGAAAAAGTGAGAACTTGTATGAACGTAGCAGCCTTTTAATTGATGCTACAACACCTTCATATTCTAGAAAAAATGTTTTTAACTCATAGGTTTCTTTAAAGACTTTAAATCATAAAAAATTACCGCTTATATCAAGCAAGTCATTGATGAAAAAAATGCCTTTCGAAAACCAATGGTATACAAAAATAGTTGAGCCTCCGACCTTTAAATCTTCGTTGTACCATAACGGAACACCATGAAACTGATGCCATGATGTTGGTGAAAAATTATGCAAATCATATTTATAACTTTCAAATACATCTTTCCAGAAAGGGTTATCCAATGTTTTTAAATTGTTATTTGTATAGTCTATACCAAATAATGTAAATTATTTTATCCATGGGTTCATGTCTTGAACAATGCTTAAAAAATTATTTTCACTTTTCAAAAGACGTCTTCTCCAGGTAATTTTTAAAGACTTAAAAAAGCAGTCAATATCAATCATTCTTAAACCACCTCGCTTTTTATCTTGATATATAACTTGACGTTTGACTTTATTTTTTTTACCACCCCACAAAAAATTGAAAAATAATGATTTTAGTTCATTTATTAGACTTTGATGGGGGTTAGGTATTGATGAAATGAAATGATTTATTTTTGAAGTGGCTAGACTATTTATTACGGTAATTTTACCTATTGGTGAGAGAATCTTTTTTGACCAGCTACTCAAGCGTTTCTTTATATCTTCAATTTTACTTTTATAATTAATAGTACATATTGTGTCTAGGTCTACAGAGAATTTAATTCCTAAAAGAGTTAAGGAGTCATGTTCCCAACATAGTTAAAATTCTCTGCAAATTTTCACATTACATCTTTTTCTACAGCCTATCCAAATAACCTTAGTTTTATCTAAGGTCATATTAAGGCCGGAGACTCTTGCATAAAATGTTAAAGTTTTAAGAGCGTGTCTTAGAGATTTTTCTGAACCATCAAGTATTAATGTAGTATCATCTGCATATTGCGAAAGTATATGTTCTTTTGAACCTATTCTTAAACCTTTTATATTTATATTATTCCTTATCAAGACAGCCAGTACTTCCGCGCTCAGAATGAATATATACGGAGAGAGTGGGTCGCCCTGACGACAGCCTCGATGTATAGAAAACCAGTCTGAGAGGTGGCCATTTACTATAACACATGATTCAATATTGGTGTAAAATACTTTTATCCATCTTTTAAAAATTGGACCAAAATTATAGAAATCAAATACTTCAAAAATAAAGTCCCAAGCAAGTGAATCAAAAGCTTTTTCAAAGTCGATCAAAAGGAGCAGTCCAGGTAGATTGTATTTTTCAGTATAAAACATAATATCATATACCAATCTGGTATTTTCTCCCATATATCGCCCAGCTAAGAAGCCAGTTTGATCTTTATGAATTAATGATTGTAAAACAAGTTTTAATCTTCTAGCTATACATGCAGATGCTAACTTATAAGACACATTTAAAAGAGATATTGGACGCCAGTTCTTTAGATATAGTTTATCTTTGTCTCCTTTTGGAATGCATGTAATTACACCCTGTCTTTGTGAAATTGATAACTACCCAGTAATAAAACCGTAAGTAATTGACCGTAGAACAAATTGACCGATATCTGACCAGAAAAAATTGTAGAACTCTACTGTAAAACCAGAATTTCCTGGACTCTTGTCATTTGACATTTGTTTCAAACTTTGAAGTATCTCCTCATATGTAATATTTGATTCAAGTGTTTGCTTAGTGTTATCATCTAACTTAGGACTTTTACAGTTTGAAAATACATCGTTTAAGTCAACTGCCTCAGTCGGATGATGAGAATATAGTTTTTTATAAAACATCTTAGTTTCATTTATAATACCGTGCTGAGATTTAATAATAGTATTGCCTTTAGACATTAGACTTGACATACACTTTGAAGTAAAATTCTTATTTTCTAGATTACAAAAATACTTTGAAATTTTTTCTCCCTCTTGAATCCACTTTGCTCTTGATCTTATTTTAATACCCTCCATCGTTTTTTCTCTTATCTCATAAAGTTCTTTTCTTTTACTTTCAAGTAATGAGTGATTAATATTGATATCTTTCTCTAATGTATCTATATCTGCTATAAGGTTTTGCTAATGTTTATCTTCTGTTTTGTTTTACATGAGAAGAATCTGCTATAGTTTTTCCTCTTATTTCCATTAACAGTAAAAGAAGAGTTGATCATTTATATTTAAGATAAGATCTTTATCGGAAACACAACTTATATTAGGATCGTTTACATATTGCTGTTTAGTCTTTTTTATAGTTTCTTTAATTGCATGTACATATTTTTCATCTTTTAAAAGAGAGTTATTCATTTTCCAGTAAGAACGTCCTTTAACAAATTTACCAAATTCAAATGATAATATAACCAGGCTATGATCTGTTCTATATCCTGGTAAAATATTTGTTTCGTCAATATCAGTAATTAGTCCGAAATTAAAAAATAATCGAGGTGTGCTTTTTTGTTTGAGTTTTTTTTTAACCAGGTAAATTGTCTATTTTCCAGATGTTGATCCCGCCAACAATCTATTCATTTGAATTCACTTATAATATTTAAAACTTCATCCCTTGCTTTTGGGTTATTAATATTAACGTAATCGTGGCAATCTATATCTGGCTTTAAAACCAAATTAAAATCTCCAGCTATTATGGTAAGGCAGTCTGTATTTGAAATGTCATTATGTATTTCCTTATAAAAGTTAGGGTCGTCTTTATTTAGTCCGTATATATTTATCAATCACATTCTTTTTTCAAAAATAGTTATCTAGTATTATCTTATTTCCATCGTTGCAAGAAAATTTAGAATGTAATTTAAATTCAAAAGTATTATTAAAAAGAATTGCCACACCTCTAGACTGGCTTGAAAAAATATTAAAAAAACATTCATATCTCCATTCTGTACGTATATATTTTTCATCTCTTTCAGTAAAATGTGTGTCTTGTAGGAAATAGATATAATATTTCTTACATTTAAGATAATGCAGGGTATCAGTCCTTTTTTTTATCACTTAGACCTTTGACATTCATAGATGCAAATGTTATCCGGTCATCCATAATTAGACTGTGTAGGTGAATCCTTATATTTTGCGGGCACACTGGCTATTCTGATATTTATGAAAATATTCGGAACCATTTTGATATAAACACTATCTTCATATCATGTTTAGCCTTCCAGTTTCCATCATAGTAACTCAAAAAAAGCATGTCCAGACACAAATAAGCCAAGAAAGTGCTTATTTCAAGAAGAGAAAAGCAAGTTACAAAATAAAAGAAAAAAATACACAAGGAAAAATATATACAGAAGGAATAAAGGGCCAAAAAGTGATCTCTCACACACTAAATTGTTTTCCCGAACTGCACATTTTCTGTACATACAAAAATAATATAACATGACAAATACTTTTTGTCATTAATGCTGTATTTCCTGGACATTTTAATTGTGAATAAGCATGTATTTAATACGAATATAAGTAAAGACTGTTCTGCTTTTTGTATTTTGTGCAAGTTACAGTATTAAACTTTTAACTTTTAACTGTCTATTAGTAGTACCTGCACCGCTGCCTATCTATGACACACCAGAGCACACTCACACCTGACTGGACTGTATACTTATTTGTCTATTAAAATAGAAGATATGCACATTACTTACATATTTTCTAAACAAATAAAGTAAGTGTAACTATTATCATGCTTAAATTATGATAAGAACCTTTATCTCATGTATATTTATAATTTGTTTTCTAAACTTTTTTCTTTTATATTTAATCAGCACACTTTGGCAGTTAAATAACCCTTCTTAAAAAAGAAAAGTATTTAAGAAGGGTGTTATGTCAAAAGTTTACTTAACATAATTCTTATGGTTCGTTTGTACCTTACATGAGAAATTGAATGCTTTGTAATATATCAATACAAGTATATCCTTTGTTTAAGTCCTTGACGAAACGAAAACCAAGGTGTCTTAAGGATTATTTAATTTATTTTGTTTTCTTTTACCTCCATCTTATGTAGATAATAAGTAGTAAGTACCATACCAACTTTGTCTTGGTGGTTACAGTCCAGTCAGATAGCTATGTTCCATGCTGTCTTCCATTAATCAATGCTATATATTATCTGCAGACGGTGCATTTATAACAGAAAAATGAAAAATACCATAGATGTATTAGTTTGTATGTTTAGCAAAAGTTATAACCTATGAAATACTGTATAAAAAGCTGATAACAGCAAATTCAATACTATTGAATACACAAGCACAGAGGTAGTTACAATCAACAACAGTTAATATTTATGTGTTCATAGTATACATGTAGTATAAAATAGTAAATGACATTTATGCCTATATAACATTTATATTGTTGATTAGTCAATTTGTTCCACAGGCTATTTAAAAAAGAGCTCATAGGTATATAATTTAGTTAATGCTGCACTGCAAGCTATTTAAACAAGAGCTAATTTTCATAAAACATTTAGGCCTATCACTGTATTACAGGCTGATTAACATAAATTCCTATAGTCATAGACCAATCAATAATGCACCATTGACTTGTAAATATTTAATATAATAAATATTGACCGACATACTAATTACACAGGAGCTTGATATAAAAACCTGTTCAAATTATACTGCTTGGCTGATATATAGTGCTGCCATATAGTGGAAGTTCTTTACATATAACATACTTATCATCAGACGTAGTACAGAAGACACAGTATAAACACCTGCACAACATCCTGTTTTAAAAGAGAAGTATTTTTATTTTAGACATGATCAAATTATATATACTGGTAGAAGTATTTTAGACATAATCAAATTATATACTGGTAGAAATGTATAATAGCGTTTTTACTTTACTACTGTATTCCTGTCTCATGTAAACATATTTATATTTTTATTATAATGTTAATTATTTCGTGAGTATAGGTCGTACCACAGCCTAGCTCTAGATTCGTTTGTAAAGATAGTTTTAGTGCTGGTCAATAATTGGACCTTCAGTATGTGAAATTTTAGTAATATATGATTTATATATCAAGCATTCTATTAAAATAACAATTCGGTTATTTCTTGGATAAAAAGTTGAGTCTATAGAATCGCATTCACATGGTTAAGGCTTTGAGAGATGCAATAAAGCAACTGGTACAACAGCTTTGGTTTAAACAGTATTTATTCAAGAAATGTAATGAACAATGTTTCAATGGTACATGAACAGGATTTGAAAACAAGCTTTCGATGAACACTTATGTAAATTCATCTCCTTAATATTCGTATTAGTGCAAAAGATACGGCTGACATTTTATGTGTTATAAATATTAGCATATGATGTAAAATAGCATTTGATGGAATTTAACAATTAGAAATAGTGATTCTAAAACAGATAGTGCACGACAGACCAGGTCCTGTCATATTATTATGTTGTCCATTATTGTGTAGCTGATTAGTAATACGTTTGGACCTGACCGATCGATAAGTAACACGAAAAAAAGAAAACAAGCAAAATGTACAACGAGAAAGATTTCACCAGTCACATCAGTCCCCACAGGAATAGGCTTGACACGTTGCTATCTAGTTTGTAAATCGTTTCGTTGCTAATATGTACGACTGGACTTTATTGAAAACGTGGGCATTATAATGGTCCGAAAGGTTATTTGACCCAAACAGTAAATTCTGTTGAGATAAAACACAAGGTACGTGTGTAAAGAAAGCTCGTCTTTGATCAATATATCTCGGGCAAATTAGTAAATAGTGATATGCTGTTTCTATTAGACCGCAGGTGCAGTTTGGATTGTCTATAAGGGAACGCTTGTGTAAATGTTGACCAAGGGAACTACATTCAAGTCTAAGTCTAGCATGTAATACTTGTCCTTGGCGGTCTCCAGTATAATAATATGTTGGGGGTTTGGATAAGTTAGAGTTTAGGGATGACTTGAAAATTTGTAAGGTGGCGCTGTTCCTTATGTCCTCGTGTAGAGTGTTCCAGTTGCGAACAACTGATGTGAGAAAAGAATCCCGGTAAAAACTAGTCCTCGCAGGTACAACTGAAATGTCATTATTATTTCTTAGGTTATAACCAGTTCGATCGTGAACCTCAGGCGGAATCAGTTCACTTAGGTAATTCGGAGTAAGGCTGTTACGCATTTTGTAAAATAATATGAGTTTGTGTTTTTTACGTCTATCAACGAGAGTTTCCCATTTCGTTTCCTCATACAGTTTAGCTAAACTGCATAATCTGGTTGCACCAGTCACTATTCGTGCTGCCTCGACTTGTATTGCTTCAACAGATTTATTTTGCTCTAGGGTACAGTTATCCCAAATAACATTACCGTACTCTAATAATGGACGTATAAATGACATGTAAATGCGTTCTAAAGATCTTCTGTCAAGAGAGAATTTCAAGCTTCTAAGTATACCTATTCGTTGCCAAGCACGAGTAACACATTATCGATTTGAGAACGCCATTTGCCATCGTTATCGAAAGTTAATCCCAGATGCTTGTGGTTATCGACTTCTTGTATAATAATACTGTTCATAATTAGGTCTGGGTGTAAAGGTTTGTTAAGTTTTCGTGTAATTGTAAGGGTTTCAGTTTTATTAGGGTTAAGATCGACTAGCCATTGTTTTGACCATAAGTCTAATTTAGTTAAGTCAGAGTTTAGAATACTGGCTGAGGTTAGTGGGTCGTCAACGATTATGTATAAACTAGTGTCGTCAGCAAATAACCTAATGTTGCTGTCAATGTCGGATACAATATCATTAATATAGATTAAGAACATTATCTGGCCTAAAATAGAACCTTGCGGGACACCAGCTTTAATGTGTGACCAGGTAGAGTTAGTGTTGTTTATGACAACGCGTTGTTTTCTGTTTGAAAGATAGGAACAAAACCATTTTAGGAGATTACCCCTAATACCTATTGATTTTAATATGTGCATAAGACCTGTATGCCATACGCGATCGAATGCACTGGATATGTCGCAAAATACTACACGAATTTCTTTACCATCATCAAGGGCATGGCAGAAGGCGTCGTAGATACACGTTAGCTGATTAATTGTTGAATCGCCTGGTATGAAGCCGGATTGAAATTTTGTGAGGATACTATTCCTGATATGATAATTAAGTAAAACTTTCAATATGCAACGCCCCATTATTTTACTTATACAACTAAGTAGGGAAATCGGTCTGTAGTTCTTTGGATTGGAAGGGTCTAACTTGTTGAAAACTGGGATGACATTTGCAAGTTTCTAAAGCTGAGGGTAATGCGAATGTTTTATGAGACGGGTAAAATAAACGGAAAAGGGTAGTGACAGTGCTCTTGCTCCTTCTAGGAGGAGACGTGGACTAATAAAGTCTGGGCCTGAGGCTTTACTTGGATCAATTTGTGTTAAGACATCAAGTACGTCCTGATGAGTGAAGGTTATGTCAGATAGCGGTTCGTAGTTGGGATATTTGCGTCAGGTATTTGTTTGTTGTTGTCGTTGACTTAAGATTGTTCGGAAAAGTAAGAATTAAGAAGCCGTGCCTTTTCCGAATCAGTTGATGCTTCTTCGCCTAGATGTAGTAGTGTTGGTATATTTGAATTAGGTTTTGTTCTTTTTAGTATTTGCTTTGCTAGTTTGAACCAGTTTTTTGCGTTTGTAGAATTGCTATTTATTTGTTGAATTAATTTGTTATGATATTCAGTTTTGGCTTTTTTTATTGCCTTTACTACGTTGTTCCTTATTTTTCTAAACTCGGTCTAGTGTTGGTCGGTGTTGAATTGCTTAGCTTTTTTGTGTATCCTATTCCTTTGACGAATCAGTTTCCTAATATTATTGTGAAGCCATGGGACATCGCTTGGACGGATAGTTACGTACTTGTTTGGTATAGTGGCCGAGGCAGCGTCAATAATGACATTATTTATAGAGTTTTCAATCTTATCGATATCGGGGTCGTTAAGAATCCTGGTCCAGTCAGTATTATTAAGGAGGCGTCGGAATTCATTATAATTGCCTTGGTCGTACTTCCACACATGGCGCTTGAATGAATGTGAAACGGGCTTTATGGAATTTAAAACAACAACAACGGGGCAATGATATCGTATTAAGTCGGGGAAAAAGGGTTCGTTAACAAAACAAGTTAATATATTATTACGGTTTCTAATGATAATTAAGTCGATTAGAGAGGACGAAGTCTCTGTAAAATGAGTCGGCTCGGAGACAAGCTGGTGCAACCCGTATGAATTGATAATGTTGTTGGCTCTATTATTATATAAATTAAGATAGTTACAGTTAAAATCACCTGTTATGACTAAATCTAATATTGAGGTGTTAAATGCTCTGTCAAAACTCTCGTCGATAAGATCCCAGGAGTGCGCGTTCGAGTCAGGTGGTCGGTAAAACCCCCCTACTAATACTTTCCTTTTATGAATATTTAATTCTACCCAAAGTGCTTCAAGTCCAGGGAGAGATATGTCGTTACGCTGGATGCCATATAAACTATCACGAATATAAATAGCTACTCCTCCACCGACGCGATTTACTCTGTCGGCTCTAAACGGTTTTCTGTAGTTCGGGATTAGTAAATCGTCGTCGGAGATTGAGTTTGAGAGCCAGGTTTCAGTAAAAACAATAATATCGTATGGTTGCATTTCGATTTCAAGTAAGTCGAGCTTTGGCTTGAGACTTTGTATGTTTAAGTGGACAATACTAAGGCCACAGCCGAGAAAGTTTGACACCGAGTTGCTACTGGCAGAGGATATATCTGCTTGTACAGGACCTGGATTTAGATGAACATCGCCAGACAGTATTATAAGTGTAAACAGCCACTGGTTAATTGTTAAGATAATGATGCACAGTGCCACTCGAATGGTAAAAGAGATATTATTGTTGAGTTTCTCAGACACGGGAAGTTTAATTATTTGGCGAGCGATGTTTGAACTCAGCGAGTTGTTCTGTGCAAGTGCCAAAGCGACACTGTAACTAACTACGTTATTGTAGGTGGCGCATATAAATATTATGCTTACTATGTATAATCGTCTATGGTAATTGACATATCTGAGTTTAATTGCTATGGAACTGTTATTGATTATATTGCAACGATCATGTAAAGACACTCTCATGCGACAATCAAGAGCTGGACTTTTGAAAAAATGTGTTTATGTCATAAAAGTAGAGCGCGGGAGAAGCAGCCAACGGCGGTCGCGAGATGAGTACACACAACGTCTTACAGCAGGCATCAAGCGGGAACCCGGGGAACCGATGGGACACGTGGACTTGATGATTAGACATGAAACAAGAGTAACATGATGATGTTGAAAGAAAAGAAAAAAAAAATAGAAGAAAAAGAAATAATTTAGAAATAATCAAATCAATTTGATTTTTAAGAAAGGTATGGAAAGGAGCTACAGGGCTCCATCGCAAATGGTATAACTATGATGTGGTATTGCAGAGTGATTCAATCGTAGAGTGCTACACTTAATAAGTGAATTCAAACATAATAGTAATCTAGTAAACAATTGTTTCATCATGAAGATTGCAAAAGCTAATAAGTGTATTAAACATAATTTTGTTTGTATTCAAACATAATAGTAATCTAGTGAAAAAATGTTTTATCATGCAGATTATAAAAGCACTTGAATAAACAAAGAGGACATATATAATTCGGTAAACATGTATACCGTATACACATGTATACCGTATAAAAATGGATTCACACAATATATACAAATTATTTATACAATATGCAATGCGAACATAGGAAAACAGCAACAGCATTTCAACAATAGCTAATGTGAAGTTATGTTGTGATAGTTAGTATGTAATGCTTGGCAGTTTGTGGAGCTATTATTTGCAGAGATTATGCCGTATGGTAAGTGATCAAAAGGTGTTGTGAGCGACCAGTTTTCTTATTAAGTGTACTAAGGTAATGCGATGGTCAGTCGACACATGACCGACTTCGACGGTGTACGAACACGCAAAGGTTATGTAGCACGTGGAGCTCGAGAGGATGCAACAGCTTTGAGGACGAAGTAGTGACTTTGTTTTATTACGCATGTCTCATGTTTTGGGCTTTATTATATAAACTGATAAGAAAAATATACTTCTCCATTACGTATATCCTTTTACTATTATCGTTTCAAACGATAGAGTACAACAAGTGTCAACAGCATGTATAAAAATGATTTTCACACAATTGCATTCGCCTTGCATATAAGTGTTTGTCATTTCGTCTGAATAACTCAAACGCTTTAGGGGTAAATACTGTATGTATCGAACATGTCCTTGCAAGCGTTTATTGGACTTCAATTTGTGAACCCCAGTTTAACTTAGAAAATTCGCAACTTCTCGGGTTTATTCTATTTTTAGATTAAAGGAAAAACCCTGGAAAAACCGAGTTAGTGTGTACATGCATATCTATACAGCGGTATACGTATGTACAAAACGAGATACGTTTTTACAAAACAGGATACGTTTTGATTACTATTAACTAGTTACAGCTTGTTTTAAGAACGTTTCTTTTTAACTGATTCTTGTTTTAGATCACTCATACACCACTACTGATTAGAGTCTGGGTGGTTGTGAAAAGTCTTCACGTCTTCGTACTATTTTAGGAACCAGTGGCTTTGACAATCTGGTAGAGTTTGGTAAAGATCTGATGAAAAATGAAAGCCCTAATGTCTTAACGAGGCAAAATATAGCATGTTTAACTAAACCAAGGGTTATAACTCTGTTGTTTCTGGTCCGATCGAGCTAGTTTACGAACTTGTCTGATATTTCATTGATAGTAACAATCTGATAAAGTTTGGTAACGATCGGATGAAAAATGAAAACTCTATCGTCTTAAAAGTTAACGGACCGACGACAGACGACGGACAACTCGCCATCCCATAAGTTCTGCTGGCTCTTGACCAGTAGAGCTAAAAACAAACATATGTATACACATATCTAATACATGTTTGAGACACATATCTAATACATGTATGAGTTTGTTACTTTTAATTATGTCATTAAGTTAATCAATAGTTTTCTATTTTCATGTTTCATTTCCTGTTAGCAAATTATTTTTATGTAACTGATTATAATTATGTTATCAGTAGGGGAGCCGCTGAATCAATTCACGTGCCTGGACCGCATAACTCAAACATAAATAATTGGTGTTGGAGGCAACGTAGTTCCCATTTTACAAGCACGTGCAGATGCGCGGATTTTATAGTACTCTTTTAAAAAAACCTAGTTTAAAGCTTAGACTAGATAATAGAGAAAACAAATCATATTAGAAGTAAGTTATTATGTCGGAGATTCATCAAACAATAGTGTTGACAGGTTGTATAGAGATATCATAGTCGAAAATCGCGGTACAAATGCGAAGATCGAAAAAGAGTTTTTGTCTTCTTCGAAATTGCCAATGTTTAAAAACGGTCACAACAATTCTATATTTTTAAATATTGTTGAAATTGTCAGGAGTCGAAGATCATTACCTGTTCTACCTTTTCTGAAAATTTCTTATACTTTCGCGAATATCCATTTTTCGTGACCGTTTCGAAAGTTGATACCTGCATTTCACTCTTTCAGAGGCTATTATAGGGCCACTCAGCCGCACGCTATAATACCCCACGTCTCCCTGGACAAATTAAAATATGGTAATGCCACACAGGTTCACACTGCTATACAACACTGTCACTGAAACTAAATTGTGAATTGAATTGAGCGGTTGTATCCAATGGATGAGTCGCAGTTCTCAGAGACGGCGGATCGTTGTTTGTTCCGCGAGTTTTATTCTACCCGGCTGTTCATAGTAAGTATTTCTAGGTAGTATGATTTAGTTTATTTCGATTTATTTTTAGAATGTTTTCAACCTTTAGGTACGGCCGAAGGTTGATATTTTGTTTAGATTTATTTGTTGTCTTTTGGCACGTGCTTTGTGTGGTGTACGTGGCATGTCGCTAGTTGTGGACAAGGTCATGTATTTATTTGCCAGTACGAGTATGTTCGGCCGAAGGCTTTTTACGACTAGGGCATGTATTTATTTGCCAGTAGGTTCGGCCGAAGGCTTTTTACTTGTTGGTATGGTACGTGTGTACATTCAGCTTGTTTTCAACCAGTATGCGCGGCCGTAGGCTGATATTTGTTTAGACTTATTTTATTTAATTTTCGGTCGACACGTGCTTTTTGTTTGGTATGTGGAATGTCGCTAGCTGTTGGCTAGGTCATGTTTTACTGATTATACTGTGTCTTTTCTACTAGTTCCACTAGTAGAGTTTATCTGCAATTAGGTCCGGCAGAAGACAGATATGTTTTGTTTTAGTTTTGTATGCTTTCTGCTTTGTACCTTGAGTGACACGTGTGAGGTCACCGGGCGCCCAGATGTTGTCGCTAGCTGTGGGCTAGAACATATTTTTGGTTAGGATGGTTATTAGTATTCTAGGTGGATACCTTATTTATTTTGGTAGTACGGTCGGAGTTGACTGTCGTGGTTTTTAGAGGTGACCTGTATTGGAGATAGGACAGAGGTGACTTATGTTGGAGGTGAGGTCAAAGTAACATTTAGTAAATTCAGATGTGACCGGTTTAGGAGGTATCTTGTTGGAGGTAAGGTCAGAGGTGACCCATGTTGGAGGTTAGGTGAGGTCAGAGGTGATCTGTAGATATATGACCAGGGGTGACCTATTTCAGTGGTACGGTCAGAGTTGGAACACTTTCAGGGGTACGGTCACAGTTTGGTATACTGTTTCCGCCGAAGTCGAGGGAATGTAGTAAATAATTTGCATATTATTGTATCTTATGGTATTTACTTTGGAAGAGGTTGGTTTTGTTGATCTACAGCTATAGTGATTAGCGGAAAGGACCGCATAGATAGAAGTTTGATAGAAGTTTGCACAGTGTGTTGCAGTTTTATCGAATTGTTCCGGGGTCATGAAAGTTATTTTAGTAGGTATGGATTACAGTTGACTTTTTATTTTCTACTTACGACACACTCGGATAGGTTTCAGGCCTATTGAGATATTGTGTACTTTTATTATGTTTGAGTTCCTCGTGCAAAGTGGTAAACATTATCCGTGAACGATATAGAGTGATGAGCTGCGAGGCCGTAACAGATAAGTGGGGTTTGGTATTTGATTAACACGGACGATTTGGCAGGGGTGTTCAGATTGTCTTATTGGTTTAGTGATAATCCATATTTCTTTTCATTTGTTTATGCTTTATGTAAATTAAAATTGTTTTGTTGTTGTCGAGCATGACATCGACAGTGTTAAAACCACGTCATTCCCTTATTGGGAAATCCTTGATTCCTGTAATTGGGAGGCTTAAAGCTCTAGATGAGGAAGTGAAGCCATTAGCCAGGCTGAAAAAATACCACCCCTGGAGCATTACACCCTGAATGAACTGCATAATGAGTTCGAGAAGTTAATTGGTAAATATTTATTCATTTTGTTAGCAAAGGTAACTAACATTATCACAGCTCCACTGTCCGGTATTGTATGTTTACAGTGGGTTAAGTCTTTATGTTGGGTTCTGCGCTTTGCGTTTTTACCTCTGTGTTCAACTTCGCCCGTCTCTGTGCTAGAGATGTTCCGATATATTGATATGTTTTGGTATCAGGATATTTTTTGCAATGTATCGATATAGGGATGCAAGTGCCAAGTACGTGTTTAAAAATAAAAAATAAAAAAAATAAAGTGAACTGCATTGAATTGTCTGTGCATAGGTACATGTTTTAAGAGCTTGCATATTTGCTTGTAGGTTAAGGATGTAATACCGTTGACGGGGAAACTGGACAACGTTGATACGGCAAGATGGTTGGTCCACTTTGCTATCCTACAGGCCAATCTGATGGGGGCTCCTAAGGGACAGATTCTTCAAGTGCCCCCTGGTGACAAAATAGCATCCTCGGCTCAGTCAGTTGTAAATCTGCAATCTGCTACAGGTGAGTTTTGTTCTTATGGCCTCGCAGGTTTCACTAAAGAGCAACACTAGGGTATTACGTCTTCCGGCGGCGTCGGTGTCGTCGTCGTAATTGTTATAGTATATTAGGACAAGGTAGTTGATGGAAAGGATCCGATGTCTCATTTTTTAACGTTCGAGTCATTACTTTGAATTGAGTTGAAGTGGTACGGCGCACCTACACAAGCAAGGTTATATGGCGCCAAACAAGGAGGAACATGCCAGGCTCATTCTCCATTTACATCTAGATATAATATGGAGAATGGGCCTAGAACCTTCTTACCTGCAGAACTTTCAAGAAATCTAATATTTACGGATCACCATGTTATGTTGACATGCTTGAGTGATTACGCATTATATCCTGGATAGTTATTATTTATATCCTGGTTCTGTGTTTGCTGTTAGTAGCTCTCTTGCTTGACTTGTTTGACGTTCATCTGGTAAAGGATACTTCTAACTCTGGTAGGACCGGTGTTATTTTAAGATAGAGGCTATGAGGGGAGATCTTCACCATTGGGAGATCGAAAGGTAGGGAGCATAGTGACCGACCGTAGTTTCTTAATGGTGAGGATTTTGCTTCATGGACTCTATCCGGCTTAGTGTTTACGCTAGGTTTTATCGATAGCCTCTTTATAGGTCCATGAAGATCGCTGATAGTAAAATATTCGTGAATAAATGGTGAAAGTATTTGAAATTCTGAGCCATCTGATTGGTTTAAAATGTAGAGTAAACACTAAAGCACGACTGAATGGGGATGGTTGTATTATTGTGGGACAGCACTCTCAAGTTGAGCATATAGTGCACGGCTTCAAAGGACACAGTTGTCATATGAGTGGCTGATTGTTGGAAAGGGTGTTAACCGCATACACATATATTTATGCATTTTGGTCGGGGATAACGGTTGGTCATATGTTCGCTGCCTGGGTATATATTCTTTTATCTCGGACAGTAAATGTATATCTATTGATAACATGTTCCATTGTGACATATATTTATGGTAGTGGGAGGAAACTCCGTTGGAAGCCATCTATGACCGAATCTTAATACCTGTTGTGCTTCACCTCGACTGCTTATCAGATAGGTGAGCTGAGGGAATAATTGGTACGTCTGCGTCACCGGCATCATGCTGGTTAACCTTTTAGATCAACTGTAGTGGTTGTTTTCTAGAAAACAAAGGCATTGTATTTTATGGGGATTAGTGTTACCGTAATTTTTGAGACATCCCACTCCGGTACGCTAGTGCTTCACAATCTAGTTTTCAGTTTTCTTTCTTATACTACTTTCAGACGGAGCAAAATCTAAGAAATCAGTGGGTGATATTGAAGAACGTTTGCATGCCATGGAGAATAGTCTGTCCGACATTCAGAACAACAAGCAAGACATTCAGGTAGATGATGCCTTACGACATATTAGAATCCTTGCCGGTAGACCAATATGAGATATAGTGTCCTATAGAAACCACAGCGTCCGAACGCAATGGCATGGTAGGTCCGCACTGTACTGAAAACCAGGACTTGAAAATACAATGAAAGAGACAAAAAACAACAGAAAGGGTGGTGAAGACAGGTTTACCGACTTGGAACGGTCAGTAGGCAATAAGGCATACTGGTTAGCTTGAATCGATTTTATATTGCGCACAATCCTCACTATTATCCTGTCTTCAGCGCCCAAATAGACAAGACAGTGTAAACAAAACTACATCCCATCAAAAGGAATTCTCTAACAATAAAGTCCACATCCAGAGGAACTGAAGAAACACATACAAAAAAGAAATAAACATCTCAGGATGTATCCATAATCGTACTGCACAGCCATAGTAGTTGCAGCTAAAGAGAAACCCAATTTAGGGTACGACCAGAAAACTCGAGGGACGAAAGCTCATGCACCCACCTCCCTTAGTTGGGGTTTCAGTAGGTACAATCATAGAGTCCCAAGAGAACCATATATTATTATTGCCGCGATAGAATGCCTTATAGAGGTTGCTACTAGGGTGGCCAATAAGGATGTAGATTATTATATTAAGTCGTTGTCGTATTGTCGTAAATATGAGACTTCAGAGGATTTTTGTAGATTAGCTTTGAAATTGTTTGGTTTACCTTAAGACAAAACGATTGCTTCAGTTGTACCAGATTGGGCAAAATCAAGAAAATACGAGGGGGGTCATGTGGATGGTAGAAACAGGACTGGCCCTGCACAGCAGAAAGTTGTACAAGGGCAGTCACCAAATTATCCGGGTAATGTGGGACCTCCCTCTTTTGCTTATCCAAATTTATCCCAACATTCCTCCGTATCCCCCCCTCCTTCCTTTCCGAGAGGATTTGGCAGGGGCAGGGGACGTGGGGGAAGAGGGGGGAAGGGAGTATCTTGATTATACTGTAAAGAGCCGGGACATTTTGTGTCCACTTGTCCGAAGCTTAAGATCGAGAGTAGGTGATTGTTAACAGAGTTTGTAGTCATTTGCGTTAAATCTATTTACCTAATTGTATGGGAATTAGTAACTTCGTGGTTTTATGTGTAAACATGCTATCTTTATATTATTCTATTTATCGTCTTTTCCGTTTTTAGTGGATATCCTTTTTCTAACTCCTAGTGATTTATCACGTGGGTTGAGGGATTGGGGGTCTTCCTCTAGAATTCTCCTTATTTTTAGTCCATGTTTTGGTTTATCCTTTTAGGACATTCTGATAGAACGGAAGAGATTGAAGTTTTTGCCTAGTATTCCTGATCGGGAAGCCAACTCTGGATTTGATCCGGTTGGAGTAGTTCCCTTTATGGATATTGAGTGGGTGAATTGCAGAGGAGAGGCTTCCAAACCCTTGACTCGAGTGGTAACAACGGAGGAGGTGGCTAGTGAAGATATCTTTGATTGGGATAGTCTTAGGTTTAGAGATCCTGGTCATTTTGTTGCAGGGAATGTTTAGATGAGGTGGGTGAATGTTTGCCACCACATTTGGTTATGCCGTTAACCATGTTTAGCCTAGAATGTGTCACGACGAGAGATTTTTAAATTTATGGATTAAAGATTACCCGTTTCAGTTGGACACTTTAAGGGAGGTCCCTCGCATGGTTGAAAAGGGTTATTTTATGACGGCTTTGGATGACAAGTCGGGTTATGACCATTTGTTGCTTCATCCAGATTCTCGACAATACTTCGGTATACAGTATGCAGGTTGGTTCATGGTTTTCAATGTCATACCATTTAGTTTTAAACCAAGCGCATACATATACCATACTACTGGTTTAGTGCCTATAAGTTATTGTCGGGTGTTAGGAATCCCCTGTTTACTCTATATTGATGACAGGTTATTGTCAGAATTCTTGAACAGACAAGCGTAGTTTCATTTTCGTGGTGTGGATTCCGCATTAAGGTCTCTGTACATAGCCTGTCAGGTTCTTATCATAATTGGATATTTCTTGAACCTGCCGAAATGCACCTTTATCCCTACTCGGGTTCTGCGTTTTTTGGGTATGCTGATTGATTCGCTGAGGCTAGCTTTTATACTTCCTGAGGATAAACGGGCGAAATTTGCACAACTCAGAGAGGCTATTCTGTCGGGAAGCCATGTCTTATTGAAAACATTGCAGAGATTTGCAGGGAAATGCATCTCTTTTTCCTTGCGGTTCTTTCTGCCAAATTATTTCAAAAGAGCTTAATAGGGCCATTGGCATGGCTAGTAGGTTTAGTAAACAGACTGAAGTCTCAGGAGATCTGAGAGAAGAGATTCAGTATTGGAAATTCTAAGATCAGCGGTCAGGTTGTGCCCCATGGAGAAATGAGAAACATTTGCAAATCATTCTTGCTTCAGATGCTTCGGATTATAAATGGGGTGCTTTGCTTTGGCAAGGCGACTGCAAAAAAAGAGTTTGGAGATTTTTGGGAGAAGAAGACCAACGGCCTGTACATCTTAAGGAGGCTAGTGCTTTGTTGAATGCCTTAATCTCGAACAAGGATGTCATTAAAGATCATAGGATGGATGTATATGTAGATAACATGCCTCTGTTACATGCTTGGGAGGGTCAGAAGGGAAAGGATCCTAGGTTGAACAAAATCATTAAATAATTATTTGCACTTACAGAGGAGTGTATCATGGCTCTTAAATTGTTGTACATACCATCGGCTGATAATCCAGCTGATTTTGAATCTAGGAGAATTTCCCTTTCGGACTCCATGCTTTCTCCAGAGAAATGGTCATTAGTACAGAAGAGATTTGGTCCTCATTCAGTGGATCTGATGGCATTATATTCCAATGCTATGGTAGCTTGTGAGCAATTGCCATTACGACATTTCACTCCTTTCTCAACTCCTCAGTCTGCAGGTGTCAGTATATTTTGCCAAGCCGTTAGTGAGGAGGAGAACCTATATGTTTTCCCACATTTCGGTCTCATATTTCCTGTGCTAAAGTTACTGAGTGAACAAAAAGTTGAAGCTTGTACTGCGGTTGTACCGGAGTTTCCATACAGACCAGTATGTTGGCCTTTCTTCTGGGCACATGTTGTAGACTGGTTTGTCTTAGCTGAAAAAGGGGAATTAGGTGCAATATTTTGCACTTTGAAAAAAGGGTTTAGGGCAAATGGGAAAGGTTTACAGTGGAATTTGTTAGCGGCGAGACTAAGATTTTAATACTTTCTTTCCAGAATGTACTGGGTGTTTGCCTCCTGGTGGAGTATTGTGCTAAATGTCAATACCCTAATCACTTGGGTTCCCGGTTTTGTCAGGACTGCGGTTCCCAAGTGAAGAGAGATAATCTGGATTCCATCTCAGCGGTAGGGGAGCACTACAATATTGAGAGCCGTTTGACATATTTGGATAGCTTGGTGGGTAATTCTATATATAATCAAAAGAAAACTGCCTTGGCGAGAGATTTGGAAAAGTATTTACAGACCAATTGAAAGAGAACTTTGATTACTGCTTTACCGGAAGATATAAGGAAATGTTTGGTCAGTAGGGATAATAATGGGAAATCTCAGATTCATTTTATTGATTGTACCCATGTCGGTGATTTGGGTACTTTTAATTGCGGCTGTCCATGCAGATTGGCTTGGGGTACTGTTCAGTCTATCTTGGGACAGTTAAAGTCTATTTTCGAGACTTTGGGAAGGGGAAAAGCATGGGATGTAGTTATGCATTCAGGGAATCCGGTTGAGAGTGCTGAAGTTAAAAGGTATCTTAAGGCTGTGAAGTTAGAGCAAGCTAAGTCCCATGTAGTGCAAAAACAAGCAAGACCTATGTTTTTAGACAAACTTAAGAGCATTTCTGGTTTTATTGACACTAAGTTGCTTGACTCTAGTCTTTCACCTTCTGGTAGGTACATCCTGTTACGAGATCAAGCATTTGTCAAGCTTATGTTTTTTGCTAGTGATCGTGGTAATGAGCTGTGCCAGTGCCTAGCTCAGGAAGTCAGACGATTGCATGATGATAGTGGTTTGATATCCACACACACTGTAGGGAAGACTTTCAAAGTTGGTAAAACTAATGACTTCACGGTGAAATGGGTAGTAGACAATACAATGATTTGCCCAGTGGCAGGATTAGAAAGTTATGTGGAAGAGTCAAGTTCTTTGAATATTACTCTAAACGCTGGATACCTCTTTAGATGTTTAGACTCTTCTCGTAGAGTAGTTCTTGATGGGCCTATGTCTTCGTCAGGTATGCTGGATCGGTTGAAGTCGTATCTTAAGACGTTAGATCTCGATGATGGTGAATCATTACATGGGATAATGGGAGCTTGTGCAATAACGATGGCTTCTACTGGGGCAGCGGAGTCGGCCGATAGAATCATGAATCATGTTGGATGGTTTTTAAAAAATACGTGTGATCGATATAGAAGATTAGGCAAGATGGTGGATACTGATTCTGCCACAAGTCTATTTTCTAAAGTTGCGGATAGTAACCCCAAGCATGTTGCCTCGGTTTATTAAAAAATAGGTGATATAAACGCTCTACCTAAAGCATTTTAGTGGAGATAGACATTCGTATATTTTAGTCCTATCAATTTGCATCTACTGCGCGCCGAATGCAGGTTACTTGTCTATTGATTCAGAATGTATTTTCTTAGTATAACGGTTGTGCTTTGAACTCCGGTATTTCAGCTCTTTTAAGAGGTTCTTTATTTGCTAATTGTTACAGTATGCTAGTTCTAGATAACTAAGTTTTGGGGAAACGTTGGTTGTTAATGTGAAGAGTTATTTTGGTTGAGTATAGCACCCCCACCCCCACCCATTCCACCACACCCCACTCCGGATTATGTCGGTAATAGTACACCTTTGTTATTTACTGCTTTCATGAACTTGGTTGCAATAATTGGGTGAAATTCAAAGACCTTCAGATCGCGAGATTATATATATCACTATTGTATTTTATCATTTTTCTGTGGTTCATTTTTAAAATACTTGCTGATAGTGGTTTATTTGAAGAAAACAAGAACACTTCCTGATAGTTATGCAATTTTATTTTCGTCTGTATCCGCTATAAGATTTGTTTATACAATGTACACTAGTTCCCATCTGTCTTTGGGAAAATGAGTATATGGTCTTTTACTAGCTATTCAAGTAATGATTATTACATACTATAGTTCGAATTATTTGTCTTTTGATTTGGTGAAGGTGTTATTGTATTATACTGTATGTGGGTGGGTACCATACATTTCGTTGGAACCAAGTTATGTTACAACCTTGTTAAAGGGACACACGGCAATTCTGATTTTTTGAAATCACGGCCGTCCGTCAGTTTTTTGCATAACTTGCATAACTTGCATTAGTTCAGTCATTTATAATCATTATACAAATAGTATAAAGCAAATTGTTTTGCATAGATACTAACGTTGATGTATTGCGCCAATAATTTATGTTGGCCTATGGTAGAGTCGGGGGAATTCGAACTCAAATACTATATATCCAACCAGGTGGAAAGTTAGTGGGGCTAGATTGACAAATCCAGATGCTAATTTGGATGCCTGTTAAAATGTAAGATTGCCGTGTGTCCCTTTAAAGTCTTTTATTGTTTGATATTTGTGCCTTATTTTCTATCATATATCCTAATATTAGCGGTTGCCAGTGTTTAAAGGATAAATGATATAATTGAAATTATTATTATTATTATTATTGTTACTATTCGCAAGGTATTTGTAACAAATGGATACATTCAGATATTGGACTTTGCCATATTTTAAAGTTTATTGGGTTATAATGGTCCGGATCATGGCACAATTGTACCTTTAGCTTGATAGTGATCAGAATAATCAAGCTTGACCATACAGAGATGTGTATGATAATTTAGCAGTTTGACTATATTATGATATTTGTATAGAAACAACTCCGTCGAAGGTATTTTTGAATTCAGTATAACTTTTTTGAAGCTCTATGTATCTGATTTATGTTTACATTATCAGTCTTTTATGTTCAAAATATATGTTTAGGTGTATATGTTTCTTAAATGGATACCATTGTAGTCATGTACATTTATTTCTGTTGTTTATTCTTAATAAACGGTTTAATGCATTGAGAGTGTTGCTTCTTTTTATGTAATATAGTGTATCTAGCAACCGAAGCTTATATACATACGCATTTGGTGTATTCACCTTTCATGTGCGGCAACATTTAAATAACTACGTTGACTTATTTCTCCGTCAGTAAACCTTACTTAGAAATAATCAGTAAACAGTAGTTGGCCCATAATTAGATTGTTTAATATAATAGTATTGGGTGAGTGTTGGGAAGTTGATACGAGAGGTGTTCAACTTATAATTGAACACTTTTGTTTAAGATGGGTTTTTTCAGCGGAAATGATTATCATAAAAAATGCGTGATTTAATGATGTGAAACTGTCATTTAGAACGTATGCATTTAAAAATAATATCCAATTTCACGCGGTTCTTTTTTAATTACATTTTGAATAAGGTGTACACTATTTTCTAATTTTAAACCTATATGTTGCTGTTGCTGTGGAGTTTTACCTTAAACCAAATAATTGCACTAAATCAATATCATAATTGTTTAAACCTGTGTTTATAATTTAAATATGATCGTATATTTTATTTTAAGACAAAAATATAGATGCTGAATTAAAAGCTCGACTTTTTACCGCAATATTAAAACATTGACAGATAATAGGAATGTTTGCTCGTATGTAACTGATCATTTTATAAATTAACCAAAATAACTATTTTAATCATATTTTGTGATATAAAAACATGAACAGTTATTGTTGATGTATATCCTATGTATATCATATACCTGAAAAAGATATATTTGGAATTTTTTTTTATTATTTTTATCATTATTTGCAAATGTGTGAGTTTTGCCCCTAAATGTTAAATTATATATGTTTCTATCTTTTATTTTGAGAAACTTATGAAACTTTTTTTTTATAGCGGAGGAAGTCACAAAAATGCCTCCAGTTAATGTTTTGAACTAGAAGTTTTCGTAAATTTAGTCATTTTCATAGTTGAATTTCATGTTAATTTTCGCTAAAATATTGAAAATCGACAAATTAAAAAAAATGCATATTACACTTTTCTACGTTCAGACATGGACATATCGGAATACCATAACCTTTAACGATATTTTAAAAGCATTTGTTTTAAAATTTGTATTGCAGTTATTTTTATAATTGACGATTTTTGCTTCAAAATGTCATTCTCTACCCCTTTTCAAAAATGCGGATGCAGCAACATTAGGAAGCACATAATAGTGCATGTCATAATGTTTCATATCGGAGGAATCATTAGACTTGACATTACAATCAATATATTCGGCGAGAATTTCAAGATAGTTGATTCAGTTACACAATAAAAGTGTTCAAATATAAGTTGAACACCTCTCGTAGTCTTGGAGATAGTAGGTCGAAAAGAACGTGGTGCTGACCCAAATTTTGCCCAATACTTAATACTTACTCAGTCACTTTGAGTGCAGTATCACTTGGGATAATTTCATATCCCAAGTGAGATCTCGCGAGAAGTGACAAACATACTTCATTCTAGTCGCGGTTTCAGAGAGGGGGCTTTTGTAGTGGAACGATTGCTTGTCTGTAACAGTTATTTTATTTATTGAAGGCTTGTACTGTGAATTGCTCCAGGCTGATTTTAGTCTGTGTAATATGATTATTTCGCTTAAAGATTTGTGTGATTGGTTTTATTGACTACTGTTACGGAGTTCAAATGGGTACGGTTGCTATACGTATTTCATTACGGGTTGAAACTGCATAGTTGCATGGAAGTTAACTAATGGTGGAGAAAGTAGTGATAGTAATAATAATAATAAATAATAATATGAATATGAATATAAATATAATAATAATGGTAGAGATGATGATGATGATAATGATGACATTAATGATGATGATGATAATGTGATGATGATGATGATGATGATGATGATGATGTGATGATGATGATGATGATGATGATGATGATGATGATTTTCTGACCTTAGCTGAAGCAAATGAGAATGGATGCCTTAAAGGGACACACGGCAATCTTCTGGTCTGCCTCCAACAAAAAAAAAATGAACATATATATAACCCAACATGTGTTGAAAATGACTTCGCATTTTGTATATTTCACATTTCTTGTCTCTTTTTTTCTTTTTCTTTTTTAACTTTACTTTTTATTTTGCCTAAATGCGAACAGCAGTCAATATGAAAAAATAAACATCACAATAATGAAGATTAAACGTGGAAAAAGCTGCCGTATGATGTCTAAAAATGTATATATATATTTACATAATTGTTATAAACTTCCATTCTTGGTGTTGATCTCAGCTCTCAGAAGCGCCCAGTGAAACGGAGCTATTATTTTTCAACATTTCAATTAAAGATAATCCCAGTAAAAATGAGATAATAAATATAATAACAGTCGTGCAAGAAAATAATGTAGTTAGAAGAGTTTATGGACGTGTAAACGACTTGAAAATTGGTCGACATCACATGTTAGGTTTCATTTTGGCAATGACAGGGATGCATGTCAGCCGATCGATGGCGTCTTCTCCCACATGGGTTATATATAACTTCTCTTCTTCATCAGCGGCCTCTGTAGCTCAGTGGATAAGGCCTATGGTTTAGAGCTACATACCTCGATACACGTGGGTTTGCTCCCTGACAGAGGCATGTCCGATGGGAAATCTCATCTCGATCCCTATTAGGTAGCTGTCCCAAAATAATCTAATAATTAATTGTGTATGATGTGTTAACGGTAAAACTATATTTCATTAATTCATTCTTTTTCTTTCTTTCTTCTTCTTTTTTTCTTTCTTTCTTTCTTCGTCACAATAAACATGTTTAATAATATGAAATGAGTCTAATTTCCATTTACACTAAAATTATATAATGAAAAATGTTATCAAAAGTGTTTGTATGTACAGCTATTAAAGTAAGTGTGCCAGGTTCCCAACCAGGAAGCTGGATCTCTTTTCTTCTTACGCTACAGAGATGTGTCCCAACAGCGCAAACTAATGTACAAAAAATACAATAGTTTTTTTTTAATTTAGATTACAGGTAAATATATTTTATTTCAAATATTTACATAATTATAATAAACGTGAATCTCAGCTCTAAATGCATGAACTCAAAACGCCCAACAAAACCTGTAGGTAATTCTTATAATTCCAACATTTCAGTTAAAGACTTAACTTCACTTAAGATAATAAACATTAAATAGTATAAATGTCGCGAAAGAAATTATGGCAAATGTAGTTGGAAGAGTTTATGGATGTGTAAACCTCTTGAAAATCATGACATCTATAGTGACTGATGCATGTCGACCGATCCTTGGCATCCTTGGGTTTTGATTCTCTTGCTTCATCACAATAGGTAACATGTTTAAGGCCAAATAAAAGTATACATGTGTTTACTGTAACATTGCTGAAAAAAATAAGGTAGGTATGCATTTTATTTTATTATTTTGTTTTATTTTTTGACGAAATTACATTTAAGGTAGCGATGACCTTTGTTGAATGCGAAAATGTGGTATTTTAAAAACGAAAGTAGATAATAATATGAAATTGTTTATGTTTTATTGATTCCCAAAAGCAACAACTGGCTCTTTTCCGAAACACTTGCAATATTTCAAAGTGGTAAAGAAGTTTTTTTTTTTCTGCAAGTCCGGAAGAGGGATAGCTCCAACAGCAGTACAATGAGCACATGAGTCCGATTTTATATCGGTACGACAGGTGGCCTGAAACTCTAGGCATTTACCGACCTGTCTGTGGTACTTGTCAAACAATGCAACGATTCTTTATGGAGAGTGCACGCCATAACATTAAGCGCTGCCATGTGCTGGCATTTTTGAAACTGTAGGCGTAATTACACCATTGAGTTTGTGTTTCCGTGGTGTATAGTTAAATAGTGCCTAATAAAAAACGTTTCCCTGCCTTACTAGTGATACAAAATGCACTTTTGATTGTTTTTGTTATTATTACCAATGATTCATCCAAATGATGTATTGTGAACATTTATTAGTATTTGTTTGAGATATTTAATTATAATTGACATAAACAGTAAACGAAAGTAGAAATGGGGTAAATCTATCTGTGACGTGTCAAAATAAAACTTGACGTCATTCAACAGATTGATTTGTTCTAACAAGATACATGACCCCCTGTTTTTATTGCGATTTTATATTGGCGGACGCTCGATCGTTTGACTGATATGTGTTCTAAAATTTTCTACAGAGAAAAATGCGCATTTTTTGTCTCTTGACATACATCTGTCCTATATAAAACGAAGAAGGAAATCAATGGTGCAATGTAACCTAAAGAGAGCTAAATGGGGTAATTCGATCTCGCTTGGATTCGTACTTGTAGGCGAATTTCAGATGAAAACTAGTAAATGGAGCTGAGAAAACACACAATGCATGTGCTTTTATGTCGTTATTGAGCATTTTTAGTTAGCTTTTTTGGGCTACTTCTTTAATTGACCTTGAATTCTTTGGTATTCAAATGTAGGTTACTGTGTGTGGAACATGTTTGCAAATCTTTATCTTCAAGAAAAAAAGTTTGGTAGGTTTGACACCACTAAATCGTTCCCTTACCCCTATAATAGGATATTGTGATTTTTTTTAGAAGGGTTTAACTTGTAAAATAATATTAATATACATAAAAACACTGACTTTTTAGAATACATATATTATCAATTTTGATTTTAGTGGAATTTGTGGCATGTTTGAGCATGTATACTCGACTTAAAATAGATAATATGCCATAAATTGATCTTCAAATCTGAATAATTTACATATGCAAAGTCCTGCTGGTTACTAAAATGCATATTTTACTGATGTTTATCGAATTATTTTGATAATTTGTCACATTTGTAAAGTGTATTGCCAAAAAATGTAATTTCATATGACAATTCAAAAAGTGTAAAACTAAAGAAAAAAGTCTGATTTTTTTGGGTAAATTTCACTTTTTCTATGCATCTTCAAATGTCCATATCTCGGTCATTACTTGTTCCATTTGCACAAATTAGGCATTTTTGAGCATGATATATAGCCGAGAATATGACAACTTTACATTTAAAAACTATGAACTTTCTGTGGTTTTCTATAAGGCGTAATTACACCATTGCGTTTGTGCTTCCGTGGTGTATAGTCAAATAGTGCCTAATAAAAAACGTTTCCATGCCATAATAGTTATAATTAAATATCTCAAACAAACACTAATAAATGTTCCCAATACATCATTCGGATGAATTATAGGTAATAATAACAAAAAAGCAATCAAAAGGGTGCATTTTGTATCACTAATTGATATAGACAGTAAAGCGAAAGTAGAAATGGGGTAAATCTATCTGTGACGTGTCAAAATAAAACGTGACGTCATTCAACAGATTGATGTTTTCTTACTTGATACATGACCCCCTGTTTTTATTGCGTTTTTATATTGGCGGACGCTCGATCGTTTGATTGATATTTGTTTTAAAATCTGAAAGGGATGAAAACTGGGCTGTCATATGTATCGCAGTCTATTCTCCGACCATCTATCCTAGAGCAGCTGTGCTGCACGTTAAACCGACACAGACATATAATCATTAGTCCAAAAAGGAAAATAGATGTGTTTCCTGTGGCCCGACCGACCCTATTTTTAAGGGGCCAACCCTAAAACCTTTTTTTTCTTCAGTTTGTTCTGAACGATGATTTATCACATAGCTTACATCATGGAAGTGAAACATAACACCTTTCTATATTTTCTGTAATCCACAGGGCACTGGTGGTATAACTATGCAAATTATTACCGACTTACACACCAAAAGTGTAAAATATTTAGGTATGTTATATGATATGCTTGCAATGTCATATGATACGTTCAGAGTTGAACATTTTTCTTTCGTGTAAACAATACGACGCTTATAAACTATTAGACTAATTAGTAAAATGCATGTTAAACAATGGTCTTCTGGTTTAAAGTGTCCTATAATTTGTAAAAAGAATGCGTAATTTAACTGTGATGGTCGAGGTAAACTGACAACATCAAAGAGAAACTTTCACGTTGTATTGTCAACTTGTATGTGTTTTATGTGATAATGCTATCCTTCAATAAATATTTGTTTGCTGTTTGCATTTCATAAATGGGTAGGTAGATAGGTGATTTTTTTTTGCCACGGACTGTAAACACCTTAAGAAATTAAAGAAAAATATAATGAAGATAGCAACAATTAATGGTATAGAATTGCTATAAAAGTTTAGTGTAGGGCTCTTATTCATGGCCAGGTAGGGAAATAGCAAAGCAGACATTTGTTATGGTCGGCCTAAATAGAACCTAACAATATCTTGCTAAAAAAAATGTCTACCAACCTACCGGTACACTATTTTTTTAGAGCATGCAATAGGAAACACATCTATTTTTCTTTTTGGCCTTAGTAAGAGTAAGGCAGGTTTCCCAGATTCCTCTGTATCATTTCTCTTTCTCTGGGGAAGTTCTAAATAGCATATACTGTAATGTGTTCATCAGCTAAGTAAGCACAGCTCCTTAAATAATTTATGATATTCACGCTTGCACTCACCTCACAGGGTGTGGTATCATATACCCCTACAGCTATATACCTATAATACATATAATTATATTATATGTATATCAACAGGACCTTCCCCAGGATTTTTTTAAGAAGAAGGGGCATAAGTGCAGACAAAAACTGGGGGATGGACTGATGAAAAGAAGAGATTTGGCATATATCTAGTATCATAAGAAATTGAATAAAAAAGATTCTTAAACTATTATTTTACTGTGAATTTATTATTTTATTTCATCTATTAATTTAGGAAAAAAAAATCTTTAACATCATCGATAGTCCAATTGATCTGACATGCATGCTGGTAAAGCCGCAATCTTTTAGTTTTCCAATTACAATTAACTAATTATCAAACAATAATTGACTGATCCCATTACGATAGTATAAAAGGAGATCTTATGAGAGTGTGAAGCAGTATAGAGAGACAGAGATAGATAGATAGTTATAGTATATGTATTTTTTACTATATACATGTACATATATTCTTAGGTCACTGATATTAGTGATATACTATATCACTATCTCTTCTTTTCTGTACCCTTCTGTACTATCGTAATGGAAGCCTGTGGATTTTGTTACTCATTCAAATAACCTGCCATTATCAAACATCCAATATACCGTCACGGCGAACAAATCTTAACTTAAAACACTCTTCTGGTCAATCAACAATTAAGTATGGTTAATATAACATTTTACAATTCAATACTTATTGGGAAAAAAACAAATATTTTTTCAAATGTATGTCTTTAAATATTTTAAATAAAAAATGTAAATGCATCGGTGGTTCATCTGGCTGATTGACTAATAAGGTCATAAATTACCATTCCATAGTGTATGTTACTGTGTACACCCCAATAAGCATATGCCACACTATGTTGCTCCTTTGAACTGGAGTGGCTTATCTGTCTAATTGCATAATAAGGTCATAAAATCCCACCCCATAGTGCCTGTTACAGTGTACACCATAAAGCACATGTCACACTATGTTGCTCCTTTTAACTGGAGTGGATTATCTGGCTAATTGCATAATAATGTCATAAAATCCCACCCCATAGTGCCTGTTACTGTGTACACCATAAAGCTCATGCCACACTAATTAGCTCCTTTGAACAGGAGGTGGCTTATCTGGTTAATTGCATAATGGGGTCATACAGTCTCAGCTGCTACTGTGTGCACATCATAAAGCACACAACGCAATATACATCGCCTTTGTACTGGTGTTTATAAATCATGAAACTGCAGATGATACTAACGTTTTGCATCACATATTTTTTATATATATATATATTTATATAATATACCATAATGCCAATATAATGAAATCAATTGTATTTTTGTGTAATATTCTTCATACATATTTATATATTTTTGTTATTTTTTAATTATTTGTTTTAATATTTTAATATTCTATTCATGTTGTAAGTAAACATTGTTCATGTTCTGTTCCCGTGAACTGGTTGAGTGTTTGCATTTTCGTTCACCCAGTTTTTCTAGGATTTTAGTTTATACATGTATAGATGCATAGGTGCAGTCCCCCCCACCACACCCACATATACACACTCCAACCCCACCAAAAAAAGGAAAACCACCTGAGAGGAGGGTTAGTATGGTTGCCCCTACCCCCACTAACCCGACCTCTACCCCCTCCAACGGGACCCTCATATAAAATACTTTAAAATGTAAATTACTGATTTTTATAACTGCTTCATGACTAGCGGTCTAATTATATTAATTATAATACATATATAAAACGGTATAATTACAGTGCTCCGGAAAATAATTTTGACAGACAGGCTCAGAATTAATATTGACCGGCCCTGAATTAATTATATATAATAATAAAACATGGAAAAAAGGGACGAGCCCCAACCAGATTTTGACAGGCCCTGGGCTTGGGGCTATCCTATTTTGTGAGGACTGAACTATCTCTCATTTTAATATATAACAATATAATTGGCTCTCATAACTTTAACCAATATTAATCCAGTAATATATATAGCATTAAGGGTGAGAACAAATCAGTATGCAAACATACGCCATCTATTTGTATATTTCACTGATAAAAAATGCCTGTAGCATGTACACAGCAAGCGTGTAGTCCAGTTTGGCAGTTACTGACCTAGTTATCGACACAGTCGACCGGCACACTTACTTAATATAATATATAGGCCTAACGTGATGGCATGCGTTAAAAACGACTAAAACATATTGGGATAATTAACTCGAACGGATACATGAAGCACCGAAACTGAAAGTTGTCACGGAAGTTGTGAATTTCGATAATTTCAGGATCGAACGTATATTTTACCTTTAACCGGGTAGACGATTTCAGAGTGAGGTTCTTTGTAAAAAGACATCTGATTGGACGAAGTAGCTACCTCGTCCAATCGGATGTATTCTTACAAAAATCCTCGTTCTAGAATCACAATGGCTGGATGTGGATGAAAAACACATTCACTCGTGAAATTATCGAAATTCACAGCTTCCACGACAACTTTCAGTTTCGGTGCTTCAGGTATCCGTTCGAGTTAATTATCCCATTATGTTTTAGTCGTTTTAAACGCAGGCCATCAAGTAAGACCTAGATTATATCTAATAAGAGCCGTGCCATCTTCCTGTCATTGAACTGAAATTCGTCGAAGTTGGCATATTTGATTCTCTGGTACAAAAAAAGTATGAGAGATTGGATGACAGTTTATGTTTTATTAGTAATATGTACAATTCTACTAGTGACATGAGCAGGTTATGCTGCCCAGGCTATCTTACGTACCGAGAAATAACAAGTAGTATAGAACTGTTGGTGGTGTTTGGCCATTTTAGGAGTTCAATACCTTTCAGTATATAATATATAGACATATATATAAACATTTGTTTGTGTCCAGAAATCAATTAATTGATATTTTAAGTCCATCTGTTACTATCCTAGATCTGTGCCGGGTGCCTGTGGTTATCGATCGATATTACCTGAGGCGCAGTAAATTTCAGTGACTGTATAAACACTAACAATAATATAAAATAGGATGTCAACATGTTATTGTATACAGTCAACAAGTAATTGTAAACAAGAGAAAAATCTATGATATTTTAAAGCGTCAAGCTATTGGAATTTACGACCTTGGATTAAACAACAAATCACGGCAAGTCTGTTCAAGGGTGTCATGTAAACAGCACACAGAGCAGAGTATCTATGTATTTTGATCAAGGTTATAATATACTAGTAAACGTAAACATAGTAGCCAGTAATCCGAGACGTCTCTGACCTTACCAGCCCTTTTTACAATTCTGATAGTTCATTTGGCTGTGAAAGCCGCAAAAAAAGAAGCATTTTAGGGTCAGAGAAGGCTCGGATTAAGTAGCCGGGTAGACCAAAGTAGCACAGGGAAATCCCTGCCTACTGCCTCTTAATGACACCCCTTCTGTTTCAGAAGTTAAGGTATCGCAGCGCCGCTACGCAATAAATGACTGGGGAAGGTCCTGTATATAGCCTATGGTTTGGGTGTAAGATACACCATGTCACATGTGATGTGCTTGAACTTCATTTAGTTTTAGATGAAGAAGATGTAAATAAATTAAGGAACGTCCACGGAATCATCGTATTGTTTACCGCAGACAGGGGCGCAGTATGAATAAATTATTAGGAACCTCTATGAATACATACGCCCTGATAAAATAAATAAATATGTAACGCATGTTCGTCACTTGCCAGAAGTCGCCATATTGTTTATCTTACAATTCAAGAGCTCACTACCGCAAGAATTGTCGTTTCTTGAAAATAGTTCAATATGGCGTCGAGTACTCTAAGAGTCGCATTCCCGAGTGACGGAATCCGACGAGGCAGTTCCGATTGTGCCGAAAGATGACGTACTACTTTTCGTTGCCATACGTTACCAAATATTAAATAGATGTAGGAAAATAGCAAGGCTGCGCCTCTACTGTATGTGTACGTAATCTCACTATATAGATTCAACATGTGTGTGTTCAATCCGCAGATTTACGCGCATAGCAATAATACTATGCAGCGATTGGACAGTGATGGCCACGCCTCTATACCTACTTGAAATATATAAAAGGTGTATTCAAGAGAAATATAATTAGGGTATATAAAGACATTGTGATATGCTGAAATAAAAACGTGTCCAATATGAGTTTAATTTGGCTGAAACTGCTTTTTGGATTCCTATTTTATATTGCTTTAGACGGAAACGGAGCAAGGTAAGGGCATTCATTTACAACTCTTTAATATTGATACCGTATGTAGATTTAACGTCGAAATAGTTGTGTCATATCACGACGGTGTCTACTTGTAGCAGTGAGCCCACGGATCAATGGTATAGTGCTGCCTGGAATACCACACTGTAGGCCCAGTCACATTATACTGACACCTGGTCAGCTCTAGCA